>CM021102.1:382393032-382477821 GCA_007115665.2 Sequoiadendron giganteum
TGATCAATCTTACATCTCTAAACTAGCACATATGTATATTGTGACACTAGTATTGGGATACTCTATGTAGTGGGTATAGTTTGTTGTAAGGTATTTTCTTAGTCATTCAATCATCAATTCAACACCTTAGGGAACCTCCCTTATTCTTGCAAAGCTAGAAGTGAAGGAGGTCTTACCCATCTCAAGCATTGGTCCTTAATTACCCAACCTGATGCCAAGTTTGTGGTGATCTTCCCAGGTTTGACACCCTTGGTGCCTAGAAGATTATTAGACCTTCGGGATTTAGGGTCTACATCTTAGATCACTAACACCATAATCCTTCATCAAAGAAAAATATATCAACAATCAACTTGATAGGTACATGTTGCTAAAATATTACACAAATCTTGAGCATTTTCAAATCAATCACATCTTAGCACATCTACTTCAACAAAAGGGTTTGTATCTGGTAATATTTGTCAAATATCATTTTTTTTTAACTCTTTTTATGCTAAATCAAAGGTTATATAAAATTTGGAAGATGAATAAAGTTCTATTTATTTATTTTTCCAATTTTTATTTATACCTTTTGGCATACTCAAGGGGAAACCTTTGTCCTAGTCTAATCTTGATTTTACAAGTCTTCTATAATTTGATTTTGTAGGTTTTGTATTTTTTTACTATTTTATTTAGATTAGTGTTTTCGGCTAGTGTATTTTGTCTATATTTAATCCATGTCATGTTTATTTTTTAACAATAGTTTTGTAGGATTTTAGCATCTATATCTTTATTTTTATTTTTTTTAATTAGACTGCAGGAATCGGGTAGCACGACCCCCTATAAACTGCAGTGTGCCTGGTAAAATTTTTAACATGACCGGTGGCGCTGGCATGACACGCCCTCCGGTACCATGGGAAAGCATCTATATCTTATCATTAGCGTTTATGTTTATTTAATGGAATTTTTAAACCTACCTTAGGGCTTATGTTCATTCTATGATATTTTATGCTTTCTTGTAACATTGTTTTTGTTTTGTAATATTTATGTTTAATTGGTGGTATTATTGAACGATCTATAGAATTTTTGCATAGGTATTTCATAGTTTGGTATTTGTGTCTTATAGAGTCATATTTGTTCTATATTTGGTGTTTTTGTTTCTATACTTTCATTATTTGGTGCTTCTATCATGGAAAGTTACTTTTTTATTTATTGTAGTGTCTATGCTTAATGAATGGCATCTATGTTTAATCTATAACATCTGTGACTATGTTTCAACAACTTTCGATAGCTTTTATTGTTATTTTTATCTAACCTCAATTTTTGACTTGTAGGGCTTATATTTATATTTTTATAGAATATTAATCCTTAAATTATTTAGCTTTTGTGGGTTCAAGATCAAGAATTCTCAAGATGCTATCTTTTTTTTGTATGTTCATTTTAGGATTAAGGTGCCATCAACCTTGTAAATCCTATGTCATATAATTACTGCGAATATTATTTTTCAATCATTTATAAGGGATGGGGGAGTAACTATCAACAATAATTATTTGTACCATAAGGGTTTTACTATTACAGTAATTAAGTTTTATTGGTATGGTAATTATTTTATTTCCAGGGGGTTGATAACTAATTTTTATATTAGAGATTTACTATTTATTGGTAAGAATCTTGGAGGATATGGTGGTTTTAGGTATTCAACTTCCCATGAGGTTGTTATGAGGTTATTTCATCATTTTTTGTGGCTATTATTAAAGTTAAAAACTTGTGGTTATAAACAATTACCACCTAGAAACGAACAACAAAGTCCGATGCTCAAATTGAGTGAGTAAAATAGTTGCAATCTATATTATCCTATTACATGAATGCTTGGATTTATCTAAGAGAGACATTGGGATAATTTTGGAAAGATATAAAAGGTTTTGAGGAACCATTGATGCAATTTGGGTCATTTCTAGACCCATATATCCATTATATACCACTTGAATAACCTTAAAACACCTCTAATATGTCTAAATAAGCTATAAAGTGTAAAAATATCATAAAGGAAAAGGAAAATTCATGAGATTAAGATACTTAAGTGTTATTATGAAAGGATATATTATGGAAAGACATTATGAAAAGGCGTTAATAGGATATATAAAGAAGGGAAAGTTGGAAATAAAAGTGTGGAATCTATTGGCCCCATGGTTGCCATTGTACCAAAAGGTCAACCTGTTAATGCTTGATACAATCGCTAGAGTTAATGGATCCATGGGAGGCAGTTAAGCCATGTCATGAATCTCAAGGGGAGCATTGACCATTTGCCAACAATCTCCCCTCAATGTTACTCGAGGGGATTCAAACCTGACACCTTTGGATTTGATACCAGTTGTTGGCCCCATGGTTGTCGTTGCACCAAAATGTCAACTTGTTAATGCCCAATACAACCACTAGAGTTAATGGATCCATGAGAGGCAGTTAAGCCATGTTAGGAATCCTGAGGGGAGCACTGATCATCTGCCAAAAGAATCATATGAATTATAAATATGTGAGAATAAGGAAGATGATAAGTGAGAGTAAAGCACGAGGAATTAATTATAAGAGATATGTATTTTCTATTAAAATATATTAATAGATGATTTTATACATATATTGTGTTAGATTAATTAGAAAATCACCTAATAATTAATTAGTCATTAATTAATTATTACGTATCTTTTAATTTAATACACTTAAGCTAAACTTAGGAGTGATTTTTTATTATTATATTGGGCTATTTATAAGTCAAGTTGCCTCATTGCATATGATAATGACACTTGTCACAATATATTCAAATCCTCATATAGGGTTTGCTTTGTGCTTTTATAAGTATTCACCTTTCATTGTAATCATTCAATTTCAAATTAATTCAATACACATACAATTGATTTTCTAAAGAAATCATTCTCTCAAGGTTTTATAGCAAATCAGTTGCTTTTTCTCTCTTTTTGATAGGTGTTCTAGTTGCAAATAATTTTTGGGAGTTGTGGGGTTCAATCATCAAATCCAACATGGTATCAGAGCACCAAATATGTGACTTCCTATCCAAAATTTGAGAGATCCAACCTTGAGGGAAATCATCTCATCTTGGAGAAAAATGGGTATAACTATTGGGTCTAGAATGGCCAAAAACCCTAAGATCACTTATCAATTTGCTGAAATTAGAGTGGTTAAATTTTCTCAAGGTTGCACAGATCATGAGGAAAAAATCCATACAACAATATAAATTCATACGATCATACGACCGCTTACAACTTGTGTAGGCCTTCTTTCAACTCCCTATGTGTGCATAGGTATAGGGTGAAAAATATTCTATTTTTTGAAAAATAAAAATGTTTTAAAATTTTAAAATTAAAAAAAAAAGAAAAAATTCTCCACTGAGGTGAATGACAATCCAATTGTCGTCGACTCTTCAACTGCTAACATCACCCTACACCAATCAATGTTTGTAACCCCCGATAACACTAAAATCCACATACATATTTTTCCCCTACAATATATTTCATTACTAGATTCCTTCAACATGTTTCAATTGATAGTTTTCCTGGCCAAAGACTTTTTTTGTTAATGAAACAAATATTTTGGGGTATCTTATTCCAATGATCAATTTTTTGGCACTAGTAAGGGAATATTTCAGTGCAAACAAACATATTCCATAATGATGCCATGCTGATGTCTATGTGATGTCAACACTGTACTACCCCCTTAGCCCCTTCCAAGCCCTAATCATGCTTAAAGAAGTAGTTTATTTTTTCTTTTCTTTTGGTCATAACTTGGGCATACAAAGTCAAAACTAAGAAAACAAGATATTATTGAAAAGATGATTTTATGTAATTTCTTATGTTGTAGGTCTCATCATCAAAATTTTCTTCTAGTATAGTTTATTCTCAGTCAAATTTAGATCATTATTTTTTGCTTTTGAGCTCATAAATTTTCACCTGTATCTCCAATTTTTGTGATTCTTGTGGCATTGGGAAGGTATTTCAAAGCTCTTCAAATCCATTTATGCACATTTCTATCAATTACCTGGACATCTTGGCACCTAGAAAGGATTTTTTTGCATGGGATGACTTCATTTGATTTTCTTTACATGCATTAAGGTTATCAATCTTTGAATTTTTTATTTGAGAAGGTATCATGGGTTTTTTCTATCCATCCTTTTGTGGTCATCTTGGAAAAGGATAATTATGAGTCTTGATGAAACAAAATCCTAAAACATCTAAGGTGGATTGATATTTTTCCTTATCTTTATGGATCCATACCTACACTAGACAAACTAGGAAATAGATCAACTTGGGGCATTATCGGTGATCATTTTGCAGGAGTGATTTGTTCTAGTATTGATCATGACACTATGTGTGTTGTGTTGGACATTGATTGTCCCCACACACTTTGAACTAGACTTTGGGAGATCCATGGAGGCCCTCGTATCTCTCCATTCTCAGAGGGTCTTGCTGAAAATTTTCCCATTCCCATTCTAGACGTAGATCTTATATAGCATTTGATGATGATAATTTAATGGAGCTTGAGTATCTCAAAATACTTGCATTTTTTAATGGTTCAAAGACTTGTCTTCATGTTTGCACTCTTTGGATTGAGACCTAATATCCATCTTCTATTATTCCTAATCAACTTGGAATCACTACAACATTTGACCCTATTGGTTTAGTTGACTAAGAAATTCATCTTCTTCCAGATATAGCTACTTGGGATTCATATCTTGTAGATATATCATCCTTGTTTGTGGAGTCTCAAATTGTAGATTTGGAGGATTATTTTGAGGATATTCATCTCCTCTTTCATGAAATCCACATCATCATTGTTAGACCACCATTATTTCAATATTTGGAGGTTGTTCTACATAAATCTTCATAGAATCTTGGATTGTCATCATCTCATTCCAACACATGGATAATTGAGCAATTTTCAAAGGCACACATCATTTGGATTTGGATTCCCTATTTATCCAAATAATGGGAATGACTTATCTAATTGCAGTGTATTTGTTTGTTCCTAGTTGTAAGTAATTTTTGGGAGCTGTGGGGTTCAATCATCAGCTCCAACATATTGTTGTATATACAAATTTATATAATTTATTATAATTTGGTTTATAATTATTTCATATCTAACTTCTATCTTTTTAATGCATCACATTGAAGTTTACAACATATAACAAGATATTATATCTTGGACTTTGGTCAAGGTTTTTTTAATCAAAATTTGGTTCCATTATTGGGACCTCAATTGTTGTTGCATAAGAAGGGAGATCATACCAAAGAAATAGTGTTGAAAATTTGAGAATTGAAAATTTTAGATTTAAAAAATAAATATAAAAAAGTACCAGCTCTCAAGGAATAAGACACTAAAGTGATAGAATAGAGAAGGGAGGAGATCCAAACATATGTGATTGCTAAGAAAAATAAGGGAAATACTTGTGGAATAAAATAAATTAGGGGTGTAGGATTTATATGTAGAAATAATGAGAAATAGAGAATAAATTAGAGGAAAAAAAGAGAAAAGGAATAAGGTAGCTAGAAAAAATGTTGGGAGATCACCAATTGGTAGAATCATCGAGACCATAGTACAAGGACCCATTAAAGATGAAGAAGTGTTTGTGGATTGAATTAGAGTGCACGAGGAGGGCTACAAATAAAAAAGATATGGAGGAAAAGTTAGAGCATGTTAGAGAGGCTACAACTGAATGGAGATAGAGAAAAGGAAAGGTCCCTATAATTGATGCTTCATGAGGAAAATACAAAGAAACCCTAAGGAGAGGCAAAACCTTATATAGTAAACATATGGGTTTGTGATATGAAATTGGAAAAAAAAGAGAGAACATTTTTAAATAAAGGAAAAAATAGAATATAGTCAATTAAGATTAGAAGAAAAAAATCCCAAAGGGTGTGATCCCATAATTCCATCCTTAATTATATGTCATCCCTAATCACATTCCATCCCTAGTGCCACTTATGGAAAATTACAAAGAGAAGAAAACAAAGGACTTGAGAAGATAATTTGTGAGGTGAAGAAAGAGTGAGAAAAGTAAGAAACATGAGGAAAATTACACAAATTAGTATCCCAAGCATTAATGAGATACTAAATAAAAGACCCCAAGAAGGAGATGTTAAGTAAACTATTAAGGCAATCCTTTAATTTGAGAGATGGCCTAATTTTGATGGATGCAATGATGTTGATCTAGAGGGAATGGAGGATTTGTTTAGAGATAAAGAGTTCTTGATGGAAGACTTAAATTATACATTTATATTTGATGCTACAACATGGTGGAATACCCATAAGTCAAGAATCCATACATGGAGAAAAGTAAAGAGTTTGATAAAATGTAGATATATCAAGGATTACAAATATTATTGTGGGATACTGTTGTTTGGTCTCACAACACACCCCAAGAATGTAAGGCTTGGGGAATCAAGTTAAAAAATTGATGCTTATGGAAGGTGCTGGTTGGCTAATGATCACCGAGAGGAAATGCAAAAGGTGAAAATATTTAAGTAATTCATGGTTCAAAGGTACTAGGTGTTGAATATACTGAGTGTTGGGAAACTAGGTAGCTGAAATGTTTAAAGAGAAGTTTGATAAGTTGTTGTAGTCGAGACTAAAGGCCCAGGGGTGTGAAGCTTCCAGTCGTTGTCAAGAGTTGGGTTGAGTTTTGTTCTATTAAGGTAGAAATATGTCGGGATCCGAGTACCGGGTAAACGGTGCATTGGTGCTGAAGTGTTAAAGTTTGTTGTTTGGTTTTTCTTGAACACTTTAAATGTCCGGTAGCCCACCTAAAATGATAATTACACGAGAATGAATTAAAGCACGTTATTTATGAATTATTTTAAAAGTAGATTAATAATAATTATGGTTTTATGTTAATGAGAGTTTTATTGATGTTTTAAAAGGGATTGATATATGGAATTTTATGTGCAAGAGAAATAGGTTGTTGGATGATGTTTCAGTATGGACAGTCAGGGAAATTCAGATTGCAAGCAGATCTGACGATGTTACCAGGTTTGGTGGTGCACTCTGAAAGCTCATGCGAGAAAAAAGCTTATGGAGAAGAAACATTGGGAACTGGGAGACCGAGGACTCGGGTATTACACATGCGACAAAGGAGGGTGCCTAGCTCCGAGGCAATTTACTTCCAGGTGTTTTTTCCTGAAGCCCGAACCTGAATGTAGGAACATAATTTATGATGGAATTGGATGTCTATGTCCACTTGATCACTCTATATATCTGATAGAGGAAGTTCCTACATTTTTTTTGACAAATCTGCTCCATTCGGTTTGTTTTCCTAATCGAATTTTAAGACATAAGTTCAAAAGTTTTAAGTGTTGAAGGAGGTCAAAGTCTATTGACTTATTCAAAAGTTTCTCTTTCTAGCTGTCACGTGCCACGTGATTTGCTGTGATTCATCCCTTGGATTCCCTTTCATTTGTTGATTGAATTTCTTGAGTGTCTTCCTATAAAAGGCTGGGAGATGCATTATTTTAGTTAAGTTCATAATTTGTGGATGTCGGAGAATCAATTTTTTTGCAATTTTTATTCTTTTTCCTATTTTTTGTTCCATTCCAGACTAAAAACTTGTATGTTTCATTAGAATTTAACTAATATCATAGCCAAATTCAAATCTATTTCCTGATATGAAATCTTATGTAGATGATTGTTTGTTCCTATCAGACAAGACTGTGTGTTGTGCCATTTAAGGGTGCATACTAACACTATTAAGTGGCAAATGATCCCCCTTTCTTTAAACTCTTGCATCATTCTATGCCTAACTGTGAAACAATTTGATGAAGTATGGAATGGTTTTCTCTGGTTTAGTTATTTCTTGAGGCATGCATGGATAATACCTGGGATAAAATTTTATATTTCAGTAGATTTTTTATGCTTTATTTTAGAGTAAATGCTTTATATTTCTAGAAAATGTTCTAAAAATGATAAATACATGAAGTTTTATTATGTCTTTCGATTCCATGATGTTTTTGAAGTCTTAATACTAAATCTACTTGAATGTATGCAAGTTATTTGAGTTTCATGAAATATTATTGAAAATTATTTGATTTCATGAAGTTATTGAGTAACATTTGAATGATCAGACTTAGATTATGTCTCTATATTTCAAATACCAACCAATTCTTAACAACTTTTTACACCTCATGTTTAACAGAAAAATCATAACAAACCTTGAGTGAACCTAGTGCATCAAGACCTGACATAAATGAGCCTTGGGATCAAGCCATGTTTGTCTTAGATTTAGGTTTCCTGGTGGAGTCTTTCAAGAAAGGTAGTTTCTTGCGGTTCTCTATGAGAATTTATCTAACTATTGATGTGTGTGTGTAACATCCACGTCAATAGATACCTACTTACAACAAATTTTTTGATCCATATATACTTATAGTAACTTATGAGTATTATTGGACTAAAATTAGAGTACAAAGTCAACAACAATGGGTCCAATTATTTTATTAGATTTTGGGATCATCTTCTCATTCTTGGTATGAAAATCAAGAAGAAAAAGAAAAGACAAGAGAATGGGAGAAGTTAATAGAAGAATTTACCTCCAAACATTGTGATCCAAAAATAAAGATAAATCAATCAAGGGATCCACCCTCCAATTCATATCTAAATAAGATGGAAATAAGAACATGAAGGATTAGAAAAATTCCAAAGCTACAAAGAATTTTCAAAAAATGAAAGCAATGTAAGAACTTAAACAAAGAATTAAAAAAAATAATAGGAAGCTACATATTATTGAATAATATGAAGATGAAACTTCACATGAGGAACTACTAGAAAAAGAGTTGGAAAGCAAGGAAGAAAATGAGCAAAGGAATGTGAAGGAAGAGAAGAAAATAGAAAAACCACATGAGATGGTTGCACTATTGCTCATGGATATTCATAATGTACATAAATAAATAGTCAAGTCTGAAGGAGGAACAAAATTCCACCACCATAAAAGTAAGAGAGAAAGAAGAAAAAGGTTGTTGATTAATTATTATATAAATAATCGAAGGATAAGACAATACCAATTAAGGTATATTGATAATTTTTTAAAGAAGAATGTACCTAAAATGAATATTTCATTACTATTAAGTTCTATTTAAGAAATAAAGGTAAATGGGAAGGTTCTTATAATGACAAGGTCATGTCAATTGGAAATCATTAAATTAAAATAAAAGATTACTACAAATAAAATACCACATCATCTAAGATTCTTAGAAAAGATCAAGGTTAAGATGTAGATACTTCCCTTAATTTGGAAGTAGAATAGGTAGAAAAATAAAGGGTTTTACTAGATTATAACCCCATAAGTAAATAATAATGAAAAAGACACAAATAAAAAGGAAACATGTAACAAAACAAAGAGGCATACTAAAAATTTCCACTCACATAAATGAAGAACCATGGCAAGAAAGATAATCATTAGGGGAGAGGGGCCCATAATGGAGCAAGGTCCAATAGTGGGGATAGAAGTAGCCCTCAATGGGCCCCATAGTGGAACATTTTAATATCCAATTGCAAAACAATTTTTATCCATAAAGTGCGCAAAGTGACAAATCATGTGATGCCACATCAACACATCAATAAAACATGAATTTGTGCACCACTATCAGTCTCACTTTTTTTTTGGGCTTTTTTCTATACCTCAACAAAAAGCATGCTGATGTGGCATCATATTTGATGATGTGGCCCTAAAACGAAATATAGAAGCACACGAGTTGCCAAATAAACTGTTGTACAAAATTGGGAGTGATTTGAAGTTTCCATGTAGGGTTTTGAGAAATGCGAAGTTAGGGTGCTCCACTATGGGACTTGATGGAGCCTCAAGTTTTCTTTCTTTAAGCTCCATTAATTTTTCTGCCACATTATTGGCCTGTCATGCTATCCTAGAGAAGCCTGGGGTTGGGGTTTTTATTTTTGCCTTCATGAAATCCTATGTTCCATCTTAAACCCTAGGTCAGATCTATTTCATTGTTACCTTTTTGAGGGAGGTTTTAAAATGACTTATGCCCCATTGACTCATCTAGGCCGGGCCCCTCTTTAATAAATTGTGTTAAATATTTCACCTGAATTTATTATTTCCTAAGTCTAGGTCGACCCGTGCCCCGTGTTTTGAGAACAACCTTTTGCCATCGTTCGTCGTTGGCCTAGGCGATGTCCCTTTTCCCCTTTTAATAATTATCTTGTTTTGCAGGGAAGGTATTTTATTGACTGTCGATCTTCTTACGGTTGATCCCAACTGTTCCCCGTGATCTCACAATGACATCACCACTAGGTTTCAACTGATTGCAATATCATGGGTGGGCACCACGTGTCTCAGCTGCCAATGCTGAAAGGGGATTAATAAGTGTTTAATAAGTGCATCGGGTTTTAATATGTTAAAAGGTGGGTTAATAAAAGAGCCGTGAAATGAACGTGTTTGAGATCGACGGCGGTGATTTAATCTTGATGATAAAGTTGCTCGACGGTTATATTTGATGTTGCTGATTGTTGTGAGTGAACCCGATCGTCGATGGTGGGAATCAACGGTTGCCCGCCATCACGTGATCCAAAGATGCAGGGTGTTTAGTGATTGCAGTATCACAGGCAAGCACCATGTGTATCCCTTTGAAGATGCATATTGTGGTGGGCCCTCGACGTTGACATAGAGGCTACATCAGCCTTTTTGAAGTTGGTCATTCGATGATCTAACAAAACCAAAGATCGACGGCTAAAGTTTAAATTCGCATCAAATGCGATTGGAGTCATTGGCGCGGCATGCAAATGGGTTTTAATTGTGGATGAGACGTCTATTGGCTAAATTCAATCAACATAAAGTATTTGATTTGATTCTATCTTCACCACAAAAGTATTCAAGTGTTTTCGAAGCGGTCCAGAGCCAGAGATAAAGTTTTTCAAGCAATCATAGCCAAAGTTTCATTCTCTGCAAGGCGCGAAATCCCATGAGTTATTTTCTGTATCACTGTGTTTAAAACTTGATTGTAATTCTTGTGAAAGGCTGTGGTTTTTTGGTTAGGAGGTTGTTGATTGTTGATATAGGGTTACTGGTGTGTTTGAATTTGTTAGAAATTGCATAAGTGTGTTGTAATTTCGCTTTCTGGGTAACCCTTGTTTATTCAAGAATTTTAATTATAAGAAAGCCCTAGTTGTTTGAGATGGCACCACTGAAGTAGCACTCTAGCCATATTAATTACATGCAGAGAAATCTATATGATGATTTTCTAGATCAACTCCCATTATCGACAAATGACAGAAGGAGGGGTCTGATTTTAATGAATGGAAAAACCCTAGGTGAGGGACTAGTATGCAAAGACTATAATATTGCAGACGGTAGGGTTCCAATGACAGGTTTGGAGATGTTTAGACTCTGGTATGGACAAAGAAACTTACCCCACCCTTTTTCAAATGGTTGGAGGTACGACATGGGGAACTAGCAGTGCCGAATGTGTTTCCTGACATGGACCTACTCAGAGCAGTGGTGACACGTTATGACCCAGTTACAAGGGTAATTAGAGATAATGATGGTGGGATTTTGTTGAGCATAAGTGCAATTGAGATCCAACAGGTTTTTGATTTAAGTGAGTCTAGCCCATTCTTGGTCCAAATTGATTTTGAGGAGATGAAGCAGGAGTACGCGAGGTTAAAAACTCTTTTCAGGTCAAAATTACTTCCTCCTCACCTGGCCAAGGCAGGCAGTTCAACAATTATTATCAGCCCAAATGACCAGGACCCTTTTAGGCTGAGCTGTTTCGCCAATCAATTTTTGGCAACATTTTATTCATTATACCAGATTTTGGGATTCAACCCAAATACAGTAATGCCCATTGCATATATGTTTATGGGGGCTCAAATTCAGCATCCCAACTTTTCCATGGTGTATAACTATGCATCTTTTTTGGCAGAAAAGATACATGATGGTTTGCTGAAGTTGCTTGTGAGGGATGTCAGCACTCCTTTCTTTTGGTACTCCTTGTTAATGCATATGTTCCTGTATAGGAATTCTGACTTCTTTGTAGAGAGGATGGAGTTGAGGCAAGAGGTGAATGGAGAAAGGTTACCAGTATAGATATGGAGTGCAGATTTGTCTTACAACAGGGGAGGTGCCAACTTTGTGCAGTTTGATAACTGCTTTGCCTCCAGACTTAGGGCTCGGTTGGTGGTGAATGTTCCAAGAGTTCCTAAAGATTTGCACGACTTCCTCCGACCGAAGGTGAGGAAGCCCGATTTAAAGGTTTGCCACAATTGGGGTGATATCATCTTGTACCCCGTGAGCACTGTCTTAAGGGTGTTTGGTTTCTAGGGAGCTCCTCACATTCTCCCATATAATGTGCCATCAAGGATGGGATTTGTTGAGGTCATGTGACAACTAGGTTGTATTCATGAAGACAACTTGATAGGGAAAGGAAAGGAGAATTTGTTCCCTGATTATACAGTTGTTTCTAGATTTTATTTTTTCCAAGGGAGGATGGGTCCACTTTGGAAGGTTTTTTGATAACTATCATTTGAAGAGTGGGTCTAGAAGGCAACATGACCTAGAGGGATTCTTTCTCTTATTCAGGCAATGAATTAAAGGTGGAAAATTTGTACATGAATTCAACTTTCCCGAGGAACTAATCAGGAATGAATTTGACTTAAATAGGCAAGAATTAAATAAGGAGAAATGGATTGCCTATGAGAAGTTGCTAGCCATGGTGCATAAAATGGATCCAAAATATGATCCATTAATGGACTTTACTCCATTCCACAAGAGAATTTCTTTCTTGTTGGAAAATTTTAAAGAGATCATGGGAACCTTGAAAACCAAGAAGGTCAACTTCGAAATGGATTTTGGAATTCAAAGACCAGAGGTGAGGCCTGAGGAAACAAGGCCAACTTATCAGCCCCCAACTGACAGACCTCTATACAAGAGAAAGAGGAATGATAGTAGTGAGGAGGATGAGGGGGATACGAAAGGAAAACAAATAATGCAGGCATCATCACAACCAGCCCCAAGGATCAGAGTACCTGAAGGGATAAGGATTGTGGATCTAGATTCACCACCAAGGGGTGACCCTGCAGTACAACCATCAGAGCCAATCCCTAAGAGGCAAAGGATTGAGGAATCACAAAAGGCTCTGATGGATGAAATAATTGTGACTGATCAAGACATGTAGGTCGGTATCCCTACCCCTCCTAGATCAACACAACTGGTGTTATCTGATATGGATATCAAGGGGCAGTGTGTATAGGATGCCGAGATGGAGGCCTGCAAGGCGTTCTTAGATGATGATGCCTTTGTGAAGACTCTTGTTTTCTTACAGATGATTTGGAGGATGAAACTGGAGGAATACCAAGATAAATGCAAGAGAAGTAGAGAATCAAGACCTGACAGGTCTGAGCAGGAGAGTGATGATGAATTCAAGGCCGAACACATGGAGGAATTTAAGAACATCACTCTTGAGGAAGGTAGGAGACTTGTGAATTATGATGGTGTCCTGATTTTTCCTGAGTGGCACATAGCTGATGCTGTAGCATTTAATGCTATCCTATAGTCCAAGCATCCTATGCAAAATAGTGAAGAAGAGGTTAAGGAAGCTTTGCATGATTCTTCCTTCAGTGAGGAGTATGAAACTTTGGCCATATGGGCATTGGCACCATAGGGAAGAAAACCTAATGTAGCTGATATTAGTCCAAGATTAAGGGGAGGGTTAATTATCAAGAGAGATTCTGAGACTTCAACTACAGAAGCCACAAGCCTGATGGTAAATGTGGCCAAATTGGCCCAAAAGACAATCGAAAGAGAAGAGGCTAAAAAGAAGATCTTGATGGAGAAGTACAACATAATAATTGGGGAGTATAGTAGGATGCAACAAAGGAATGTTGAGATGCAATCTGAAGTGGATAGAATGAAATATGGATAGGCAGGAGAATCCTCAAATGGTCTTGCTATCAGGGCATTACCTCCTACTTCAGGATCAGTCCCCCCTACTACTCCAATTTTTTCTATTCTAGGATCCCCTATCCAGACACTTGCCCTCAGTCCTACACCAGGGCCAATCGAAGAAGAAGTTGAGTATTCTGTGAATCCCACTAAAAAGAAGATGTTGAATAGGATCACAAAATTACAGGCTACCTTAAAGGCAAGTGAGGATGATGCCACTGCCAAATAGGATGAGGTGGTTGACATAGTTTTGAGGCATTTAAATGAGAAGGTGGATGGTAGATTTCCATCTGTACATTCTTTGTATTCTTTATTTTTGGATGGAATAAAAAATATAAATAGGGACCAAGAAATATTTTTTCCTCTGGCTGAGAAATGGATCCCTAGGGCCAATGACTTAGATATTATGTTTAAGGTCTCTAGATTTGATGTGGACAATAGGCCCCAATCATTGAAGCCTACTCAAAATTTTGTGAAATCATTGAGGGGATTCCAGGCCCTACCTGATGATTTGAGTAGAAGAATTAGGGAGCTGGTAAAGGGATTTGATGATTGGAGTGACACGTTTTTGCCAGACATCACTGATGCTCAGGGAAATGTTAAAACATTGCAGCAGTGGTAGGAAAGGGCAGAGGAAGTTATTAATGCACAAATCAAATTGATTTGTGATGAATCTGATTATGACTTGTTGGTAAGTAGCATGGACAAAATAATTAATACCAACACATTCTTAGAGTCATTTGAAAGAGAGGCCAACCAAGTTGCAGTAAAGTATACGCCTTACAATATTATGGTAAATGAGGTGGTGAATTTTGACTGGCCAACCGATGAAGAGTATCAAAAATGGGTGGACAAGTACTTAACCGAAGAGGAGTAAAGCGGTGTCTACTACCAGCAACTAACAACTCAACAGTTATGGTTATAACTGATTATGGTTTTGTTTCCATGGCAGTTTTTTGGCACGAGCTTTGAGTTTTGGCAAATGCAACAGCTATTCCCTAATGAGTGGGATCAACAAGAAGATGCTCTGGGACTTGGCGATTGTAATCATATTTTTGAAATGTCAAAGAACGGTCCAATTGACCGGTGACGTGTATATTTCTGGCCCGATACTTGTTTGCTCCTTCATTCTCTATAAGAAGGATTTCAAGGCCAGAAATAGGGGTTGGCAAGTTGGATATTTTTGAGGTCGAGTCTAGGCATAGTTGCAAAGCAATTGTAAAGCCTGATTGTTTTAGTGTAAATGCAATTTAGTTTTTGTGTCATTCTGTAGTCAGGTTTTAGGTGTATGAATGTTTGATGTTTCATAACAGTACTAGCATTTGAGTTATAATGATTCATTTCAAGCTCATGTCTCTCCTTTGTATAAGCGTATCATAATTTTGAATAATATAATCAAGGGTTATTGCATTCATCTCAATGTTATGGTGTGTGTGACTTCCATTTTGGATTTAATTCAATGAATTAATTAAAATGTTTGATTGGAGTTATAGATGGATATGCTTATTAAGGGATTTGGTAAGAAGTATTCGGCTAGGATATAAATTGATGATGTTGTAAGGAAATTTTTGTCAAAGATCTTATATGCTATGTGTTTGAACCTGTCATGAAATTTTAAATGTTTGTGAACTTGAATCCCCAATGGTATATGACACTGGTCTAAATCGTATATGTTTATGAGGTTCTATGTTTGTTTGTCTCTGCTTTAGAGCTTGCTACCAAATTGCAAATGAAATGACTATTCTAAGTTGTGAAATATTGTTGTAATTATTTCACGCTCCAAGTAGCTGGTATTATTGATGAAAAGCTAATTCAATTTAGTATTATCCTATTCTGTTGAGCTATAAAATGGGATTATCTATTAATTGTTAATGACTGTTTATAAGTTCGGTGCAGAGATTATAAACACATTATAGGGACCACCCTCCCGGGTCTTGCAGAGCCCAAAGTGTAGGAGGTTTATTGTTAAAATCCTCGTCAGTTGGTCCAGGTCCTTTGAGTTGCCCTTGATTAGAATTGGAAATTCTATAGGTATAATAGAAGATAAACCTGGTTATAGTAAAAACAACCAACAAGACCCTCTCCCCTATTAACTCTTGAAAGTTACAATGGTTTCATCAATTTATCTTGAGGAAAAGACATTGTTTCAAGATTGGGGAGAATGATGGCAAGATATAGAAGGTTGTGAGGCACCACATATGTAATTTGGTTCATTCTAGACCCATATATCTATTATATGCCACTTAAATAGCCTTAAAACACTTGTAATATGTCTAAATAAGCTATAAAAGTAAGATATCATAAACAAAGGAAAATTCATGAGAACAAGATAATTAAGTGTTATAATGAAATGATATGATGGAAAGGCATTATGAAAATTCATTAAGAGGTTGTATAAAGAAGGAAAAAGTGGGATATAAGAGTGTAGAATCATATGAATTAAATATATGTGAGAATAAGGAAGATGGTTTAAGTGAGTGTAAAGCATGAGGAATTAATTATAAGACATATAAGTTATTAAAGTATAATAATATATTATTTTATACTTATTGCATATCTAAGTTCTCCCTTTTTATTACATCACATTGAGGTTTACTACATATAACATGATATTAAACCTTGGGACTTTGATCAAGGTTTTTATGTCAATAAATATGATAACCAACTTGGATGGCCTATTTAGAAGGTTAAAATTCTATATAAATAAAGTTTATGGTGGTAGAAATGAAATATGATGAGTTAGAGTGAAAATGTATACGTAATGTGTTGTTGTATTGAAGACACAAAATGAGTGATGGAAGTGATTGTATTGTAATCTTTCATTTTAAGATAATATATGCTTGGCATCTCTTCTTGGTTGAGTTTTTTCTTGAAAGGGTTTCTCCATGTCAATCTTGTGTTGTGAGATGATCTTCTGATGGTTATTGATTTGTGCCTCTTCATTACTACTATCTTATGGTGATGTTATCTTCATTTTATTGTTGTTTTAAGTTCATCTAAGGTGGTTTTATTAAGCACATTAAAGTGTATAATTTAAGTACATTATAAATAAGTTGAATCTGTACATGGTAATTCCATATTAAGGTAACATAATTTCAAATTTGCATATAATTTTAGATTTTCATATTATAGCCTTGTATCTCACCACTTTCTATTATAACATGAATGGATATCTGATGATTAACAATTGGATTAGAGGGTGTGATTTTAATCAATAGTTCACTTGTCAAAAACTTGGTTTCAAATATAAATCATATTTAAATATTAAGGGAGCATTATTTTCTTTTATTTTTTCTTGTGTGAATGTTTGTTGTGATTATACTCGTATATGCTATACTCTTGTGATTTTGTGCAATATTTAGAATCAAAAGTGATCTAATCACTTGTGTGGTTAGAATTGTGTATTCTCTTCTCTTGTGCCCTTATGAAATATTTAGAATCAAAAGCAACCTAATCACTTGTGCCACTAAAGGCTCGTTGTGGATTCCATTTCCTTTCTCCCTTAAGTGATCTTAAAAATAAATCATGCCTTTTTATTTTTATTTAAATTTTAGGGATATAGTGACTTGAATTTTATCACCAAGTGTTAGAAAAATATATTTTTAGTGGGATATGTAAATTCCTTGAAGGATTTCTCATTCTTGACTAAGTGTTTGTGTGTTTTAAGTGCACTGTGAAGTTAGTTGGTTTCACCGCACTATTTATTAGGCCTCAACAACACCCTTGTATCATGGACTTGGACCTCATTTTCCTCTTTGTATATCAAAGACTCCCCATATTTGAGTCTTGTGTAAGCCTATATTACGAAACTTGCATCCATAATCTCTTAGTGGAACCAAGAAAACAACATTCACGAAGATTACCCACTCATAATTTTTAGGTATATTTATGGGCCACTATTTACTTACAATACCACTTGAATAATATAGATTTTTTGTGTCTTCTGTATCATCTTCTCTTGTGCAAAATTAAATCCAAACGAGATTCATGACATTTATGATAAATTAATTTTATTTTGGTGAACCCCCTAGTCATAGCCAATCAAAAAACCTCTTTGAGAGCGATGATGATGATAGCCCTGTAGATAAAATTGAACATGATAATGACTATAAGTTTAAAATTTAGTATGAACATACCCAAGTTTATCCATTTTTATTCCAAAATATTGATGACATCATTAGATACCTTATAAAATAGGATCCAAACTTCCCCTCAACTATCATCTTGAGAACTTGAGTAGGAGAAACCAACGTATTTCAAACCAAGAACCATTCAAATCCAAACTTAAGTCAACCAAAATATATATTAATATAAATGGTTCACCTATCACCTTTTATAAAGAAGAAACTATTCTAGCATAGCTTGATCCCAAAAACCAAAACTAACTATGTTTGACCAACTCCAAATTTTAAGCAAACAACTAGAAACCTTAGCCTCTCATGTAGGTATTTCATCACCCAAACTTTCATATCTTAATAAATAGTCTAATATATCCAACCAATAGTCCAATATTATCCTACCCAACTTACCTATGAAGAATTTTATTCAAGGGATATAAGAAAATATAATCATAAAGGAGTTGTACCACACCCTTTAAACTGAAATTCATCATTCTTTAGCAAGTACAAGCATGTTGTTAAGTACTGGATTTACTAATTTAGAGCATATTTAGTGTTTTCTAAAATACTCCTAACATTTCCATTCTCATGAGTCAACCCATATAGGATGCTAAATGAAGAAAATCCACCTCTTTCATGAGATCCATAAAATTCATATGATTCATAAGATCTAATAACATTACACTAAATACTGTATGAGATTAGAGAACTCTATCTAAGATCTAATCAATAGAGGGGGTGAAAAATGTATATCTAAGTAAGCAAACCAATGGTTGGAGATTGTGTGAACAAGGAATTTTACTTAACTATATTACCTAGTAGGTCCTATTCACACATGTTCACATATTAAGTTTACTTAGGGATCTAAGAATATTTCTATAATTATTAGGTGTCATGTGATCTTATCTTGTCATGTTTAATTTATTTGTGTCATTGCATATGATTAAGACACTTGTCACAATCTTGTCTTATCCTATCTCTGAACCTTGCCTATATACATTTTCGTCAATTCAAGTCATGTAATCCATGTAATCATATTGAGGTTTAATCAAATCCATTATGCCTATAATCAAGTAATATTTTTTCTCTTGTTGCTCTCTTGTGGAAGGCATCTTTTGGTTTTGTAGGTGATCCTAGAGGCTTGAGTCCATTGGTGACTCTAACATGGTCTCAAAGCTTCAAATCTACAAGCCCCTTCTTAGATGTGGGAGATAATCAGGTATGATATTTTCTTGGGTATACTTTGGGGCTAAATGAGCCTCACCATTAACCCTAGAAGGCCCAAAAACCCCCATTTTTATATAAAATACTTGATATTTGGGTGAAATTTGTTTTTGGCCATTTTTGCTAGGGTTTAACATAATATGTAGTGATTTTTTTTGTACAACCATGTTGAATCCATACTAGTCATACATTGTGATACCACCCAACACTATTTGTAGGCATCAATTGATGAATATTTAACAAAGAATATTCTTTGCACAAGGTATGTGTATTGGTTTGCGTCACTTGGCAAAATTGGTATAATTTCAGTTTTTTAATTATTTTTAATTAAATATTTTTGAAGGATATTATAGTGCAATTGTTAGGTGCTTGGTCTTTAGTCACTTGTCTAATTTAGCCAAGGGGCTTAAGACCCCATAGTGCCAATGGGTGACACGTTAGGGGCTGCCATCGACTCATCACCATCTTTCCGCTAAGGGTGGTGATAGATTTTTTCAAACGTAAGAACTTAAATTTTAGTGGGAGGTAACATTAGTACTCAACAACCAGGCCTATGGGGCCAATTTTTCCTTCGATATGCCCAAATAACATTATATTTTTTTCTTTTGGCCATAAACTTTTATCTGGGTATCAACAATTTGAAAATGAGATTCTACAAAAATATGTTTCAAAGTACTTCATAGTGGTGTAGGTTATTTTTTAGATTTTCTATTTGGTGCCTATTATTCTTTATTGAAGTTAGATCTTATTTTTCAACCATTGAGATCATAATTTTTTTCCTAGATCTCCAATTTTCATGATTCTTGTGGCATATGAAAGGTATTTAGGAGCTCTACATATCTAAACATACACTTTTTGTAGATTTTTTACTAGGTACACAATATCTTAGTTTGAAGTCAGATCTAGTACTTTAGCTTATCCTTTTGAAAATTTGCAATAAAGTAGACTTTTTCTTGAACAAAGGGGTTCAATTTCTTGTATTTGAAAGGTAAATTATCCTTCATATATTGTATTCTCTATTTTCATCATGAATTTGAAAAAAAAAATTCCTCTTACTCCATATTACTATCATGAATGGAATTCACAATGGAGATTTTTATTTTTCAAATCGAAGTTACAGAGGATCACATTAGGCATAGATCCAAAACCCATAGGTGCTACAAAAAGAGAAAATAACTTAATAGTAGAGATGAAGCCTATGATACTTTATGTTTATCCATTTCTCCATATTTAAGGTTTCATGTTGAATGTTTCACAACACGAAATGAGATTTGGAATACATTGGAGAATATCTTTGCAAAGTAGGATAAGGTGAGGAATTTCAAGTTAGAGAATAAACTATTTGATATTGATCCATCAGATTTTGACAATATCTAAAATTTCTTCACCAAGATCAATTCTCTTAGATTATATTTGAAACAATGTGGAGTTGAGAATGATGATGATCAATTGATTATTTCTATCCTTGCTAAAATTGTTCTTGATTATTCAATTTTTGTTTCTAAATTTTATGATACTATGGATCCTTTTACTACACATAAAATGCCCACTCTTAATATATTTTCACCTTCACTTACAAGGGAATAAGAAAATTTGGTACACATGGGCACATTGAAGTCTTCTAGATCATAATCTCTCATTGTGAAAGATCCAAAGGATTCAAATAGAAAATTAAAGAAAAAGGACTTCAAGCACAATGAGAAAGCCAATGAATCACCATCATAAAATACCCCTGAGTTCTATTCCTCTAACAAAGGGGAATCATTTAAGAAGGAGGGGAAAAATGTGCATATATTGAAAAAAGTTGGGACATAGTGAGCATAAGTGCTATGAAAATAATGTTGATGAGTTGATACACCTTCAAAAGAACAACATCTAATTGCCTTCATTAGTTTCCAACTCTTCTTCACCATAATCACCATCTACATATACACAATCATGGACATTAGGAGTTACAAGTGGGATAGATAAAATAAAAGGTAAAGCACTCTACAAGTCCTAAATCAAGGAGATGACTTCTTGATTTTGGAGCATCTCATCTTATGACATCATCCATGGGTATGTTCTCTTGTTTTGAGCCTTGAAATTCATCAAATATTTTGATGGGTTACAATAACAAATATGTGTGTGTTTATGTGGGAAATATTCTATTGACATGGGAGAAGGCACTTTTAATGTACTTTATGTTTCATCCTTGTCAACAAATCTCATTTCTATCTATCAAATTGCACATAGTGGTGCAAGTAAAAAAATTGAGTTCACACCTGATTTAATATTCATTAGGGACTTGGAAACTAGAAAGATAATAGCTACTAGTATGGTTGATCATGCATCCCACTTGTATGCTTTTTCCCATTTTTATTTTAAAGATGATTCTATTTCATTGACTGATATTCACACCCATGCATCAAGTGCGAATCATGTTTCTGAATGTTGATATTCTTGAGACTAGTGTTGAGCTTCCATATCCTCCACCTCCTAATTCTTCCAATTCTAGTGTTTCCATGGCTTCTCGTACTTCAATTCAACATGATGATAGTTTTTTAGATCTTGCTTTATGGGATGATTATTTGACAAACATTTCTAACTTGTTTTTTGAGTCTCATATTATAGATTTTGAGGATAAAATTGAGGGGTTATCTCTTGTCTTTGATGAAAATTACAACACACATGTTATTCCATCTTCATTATCTTTGGAGTTCCATAGTATTGATTTATCATCTTCATTGATTGAGATGATACCTGATTTTGTTGTGGCACATTCTAGCATGGAGATACTTAATTAGTTTTTAGATACACACATCATGAGACTTCTTCCCTCACATATCTACATGGAGATGGAGTTTCTTATACATCCACCATTAGACTTTTTCCTTCCCAAAGGAAGGCATGTTGTTTGCAGGAATTGGATCATCTTTTATCTTCAAGCATTATTCATTAGCATAAGAGCCACTTCATTATGGGGGGATACATAGTCTCCCTTTTCCCCTCTTATGGGGGATATTTATTGTATACTTGTGGGAATGTGCACCAAGATGGGGCACAAAAAAGTGGCCAAATGCCCAAAAATGAGCAAAACACGCTCATATTTTGAAGAAATTCAAATAGCACGCACACATTTTTATGAAATAAAAAATCGTACGTGTTTTTATGAAAATAAAATGCGCACACATTTTATGAAGACAAAACACGTGCATATTTTTATGAAAATAAATGGGTACACATTTTTCTCCAATATATGAAGTTGATATAAAGAAAATTATGAACATGTTAGATAAAATATTTTCTATCAAACACATATCAGTTAGAAGGTACATTGGATTGGACTTGAAACTGACCTATGTACCTTCATCAAAGCCAAGGCACTAATTTTTTTGTCATCAAAGCTGAGTCATTTTCATTGAATGACAACAAATCTACTGAGGTAGTTGAAGAAGATGCAAATAACAAAGAAAATAGAGCTACAAATTTCCATTATTTGTGTTTTGGTGGTTGTTAATCTATATCCTATCAATGACCCGATGAATGGAGAAGAGATGGTGGATTGCCATTGTTGGAATGGTGAAGTGGTCGAAAGTGTTGTAGAATCAACACCATATGAAGTTAACAACTATTGTAAAAGGAAGTGTTGTATCTAGGAGTTGATTAACATTGGAGCCGAGGCACTGTCATCAAACAATAACAAATCTATCGAGAAAAATTGAATTTTAGTTTTTGTTGTACTTAGTTTGATCGATAATGAAACTATAGATTTCTAAAAAGGGGTGAAGATAAGCTTGAATATTGCATTGTCATTAAGTGACAAAAAATCCATACGATTGATCAGGAAGTGTTTGTTGTAAGTAAATTCACGGGTTCAACATGGTAACAAGGGAGGATGTTCCTAGAAGTAACTCATGTATAAATTATGGCAGATCTTGTTTCCCTTGCAACCACAACTGTAGATATACCTTTCCCAAATGAAAACCTACTTCTTTTCTCACCTAGCTCTTCTCCCATTCAACCTTGGGCCATTTCAACTTTGACTCCAGGAAAATACAAGAAAAAGCCTAAATTAATATAGTAATTTTTACTTTATCAAGTTGTGTTTTATATAGAAAAATGTAATTGTCAAGTTGTGTTTGTAGGTGCCAATCCAAGAAGAGTGATGCTCAAATCGAGCACTTTTTTAAAGTGATAAATCGAAAAATAAAGGGTTTGATAAAGGTCGTCATCAGTGAGCAGAGGTTGGGGGGTCACATTCATGACAACTTGTTGATAGGCGCTTTCCTATCCATTATAGTGTGTTCAATAGGCAAGAAGATGATCGCTAAGCTAATGGCTCAATACCTAAAATACAACTTTGTTGATGAATCCATTAAAATGATATCAGCCTACGAAAAGAACCCAGACCATAGGCTCATCTGCGATTCAGTGGAAGTAGGTAAGGTGAAGAATGAGAGAAAACACAAGGATCTTGTGAATAAATACAGGGAATGTTTCTTTAAGAAGAGTCCACAACCCTTCTTGAACCATGTGATAGAAAACAAAATGCTTTTTAGTGATGCATAAATGGGTAGATTAACAAAATTGGGCACATGCCTGATTACTTAGTATACCAAAAAGCCTTGATAAGGAAAATATGGTTATGTAAATCTTTTTCCATTTAATATAAAGAGTGCTACCCTCTCTAGTAGCAATTTGCCCAAAATAATTCTAATATTAAGAATATAATATTAAAATAATAAGAATAGTATAATAATTTCAATATTAATAGTACAATGTAATATAATACTAATAGGATAATATAATTTTAATAGTATAATATAATATAATACTAATAGTATAATATAGCATAATAATATAATATAATATAATATAAATAATATAATATAATATAAATAATATAATATAATATAATATAATATTAATATTACATACTATACTATACTATACTATAATATAATAATATAATTTTGTAGACATGTAAAATTGACCTAACACCTATCACACACTTTTAATGACATTTTCACATTATCAACATCATTGTCAACATACATCACTATATTTCACATCAATTGCATACAAAACCCTAATTTCCTCTATTAATTGAATAATACAACATTATTTAATTAATTTATCTTTTCATCATTTTTGACTAATTAAATAAATTCCATGTATTTAATAAAGTCCTAAACCCTATTTCCTCTATTAATTGAATAATATGACATTATTTAATTAATTCACCTTTTCACTATTTTCAACCAATTAAATAAATTACATTTATTTCATAAAGTCCTAATCTTCACTTTATTCATCTTGATTGATTAAATAATGCCAATTATTTAATTATGTCACTAAATCACTTTATTCCCCTAAGTCAATTGAATTATTAAAACATAATAATTTAATTAACTCACTTTCCCTCCGAATTCAAATAAATCAAATAAAATTATTCAAATCATCATAAAAATCCAAATCAAACAAATGCAACTTTGTTTGCGAAATTCAAACTTGATTTGCACATTCAACTCCGAAAAAGGATTAATTGATTAAACCAATTAAAATTGAATTATCCTCATCAACTTTGAGAAAATTGCTCTCAACATAATTTTCTCACCAACTTGATTCAATCTCACAAATCGCTCTGCAAAATTTCCTCAATCCCATTAAAGGCTCAAATTGATTTCTTCAATTACACAAATTGCTCCACCTGTTTCATTAATTTCAGAAATTGCTCAACAAGATTTCTTCAATCACATAAATCATGTAATCTATTTTGCATAGATTATTCATGTCTAAATCCTCTCAACAACCTTCGACCATTGATATTGATTCAACATTGTTTAATCCTGATCATCTATTTCAAATCATATTTTCTATATAAAAAACCTCTTTCCTCACAAAAAAAGGATCAAAGAATCAACTCATTTTGCACAACGAAGTACTGCCAATATTCCTAATCACCACTGATAGAGCTTCAACATTTCTTCGATCAACCAACATGCAATGCATCAAAATATTCTCTCACACAACAATGGAGGCTTCGTAGTGATATGAAAAACCCGACATCAAGCGAATACACTTTGGCATGGGATGGTAACCTTTACTTTACTTTGAATTTCTTTGTGATAATCTTAGGATTTTAATTTTGTTTCCAATAGCTTAGAAATTCATTTCATGAGTGAAGAAATAGATCTTAGACCAATGTGTTTGATTTAGATTAGATTCTATTTCATTTGCATTTGTCTTGGTTTTCTTCTATGATTTTCCCCCTCACACATTTTGGAACGCTCGGTGGGACCCTAGTCCCCTGCAATAATGATTTCATGAGAAATTTTTGAAGTTACAGGTCCCGGAGGTGCTTTTGAAAAATTTTCACGTACAAGTTTCTAGAAGCAGTTGCACTGAATCTCACAGAATCTGTGCACTTCACACTGAAAATTATGCACTTGACTCTGAAACCAGTACACTTGCATTTTTCCAGCGCCTTTGTCTTTTGACAGAGGTTGCACTTAATTTTTTTTTGCACTTTTTCTCTCCAACAGAGGGTGCACTTGCTAGTATTTCTACACTTTTTCTCTGACAGACTTGTGTTCAAGATCTAAAAATTTTAAATTTATTTTTAATGCTAACTGATGCTTGTTTGGAATGTGTGACAGGAATTAATAACTATGAATATAGGATTGAGGAAAAACAAACACCTTTTTCTATGGGGAATACGAATGGTCAAAGAACTTCAGAATTTCAAAGTTTTTAAAGTTAGGAATGCATTTATTTTGGTGCATAAAAAGAAAAACACATGTTTTTAAGTGCTCTAAAATGAACCATTTTAATGCTTTTTAAGCTAGGAACATTTCATTTTGGTGCTTAAAAGGAACCTACAACAAACACATTTTGTTTTTAAGCACTCTAAAACTAAACCATTTCAAACCTTTCTAATTTAGGAATGTTTATTTGGTGCACAAAAAGAATAACACAAATGAACACTTCATTTATGGTGCTCTAAAAATGAATCATTTCAAAGCTTTCTAAGTTAGGAATTTTGATTTGGTGCATAAAAAGAACAACACAAATGACCAAAATGATTTCCTTTTGTTGACACATGCTTGCATTTATTTTTGTTGACCAAGTAAGAATAGGACCGATCTAGAAACACTCAAATATTGGGCTTAAAAATGAACAAACCATTCATTTTTTTGCACCTTTGCTATGATATTGAATGATATCCAGAAAACTTCCATTGGATTCTTGTAAAAATAACCATTGTTATGCTTTTCACACATTATTTTGGGGATATCACCACTTGAGGTGCTTATAAAGAATCACATTGCTATGAATTATATGCCGTGCATTCAATGTTTTGCAAACTAAAGTGTCTGTCTTCTCCCCTCGCACCTTTTGGCTATCTTGGGTGAGTTAAAACATCTTTTTTGCACTTTTATTTTCAAATAATACCTTTTAGATGGCCTACCTATTGAGACACATCCCACGCTAGAAAGCTCATAGGCTACCCAAGTGGTACTCTCATTTTGGACTACTCTATAAATAATTGTGGGTGTGAGGAAAGTTCTCACCCACCAAATGATGCTCCTTTATACCGATGTCAATCTCCCCCAATATCTGTGTGATATGTAAAAACTCACAAGGGATGGGAGGCCTCTTAATTGAGAAAAATGCTGCATGTAAAGACATCTGAAACTCATAACCCCAAAAATAATTACTAAGAGCCAAAATGTTTTATAAGCTACCCCTTTTATCCAAAAAAATTCTTTGAAAGTGGTGCATTAGAATTTACTTCCGAGAAGTTACTTTCCATGTCTGACTTCAGGCCCGCACCATAAGTTTCATGTAAAATCATCCCTTCGAGGCATGAGGCAGACCTACCTAAAAGGATGGTTTCTATCTCTAGGGTTGTAAATGTTTGTTTATGTTAAACTTTCCAAAAACATTCAAATAAATTTTGACATGAAACATCATGCTTGAGCTAAAAATAATATATCAAAACAAACACTAAACATGATGGTTAAATCACAAACCCTTTGACTTAGTGTACGCTTTTGAGAGAAGCCCTATATTTGCACTCCTTGAAGATCTCCTTAAAGGTTTCCAAATATTTAGGCTTTAATTTCAAGCTACATTGGCTCAAAGTAAATGCTGGAAACTATGGCTTGGTTATCATGATTTTACAACTTAAAGCCATATACATACAAGTCACACAAGTCCATGCTTGTTGAGTCAATCAAAGTTGTTGTATCACTTGCCACATCTAGAAATAGATCAAAACATTGGAAAAATACAAGAAAAACACCAACATTGCTGCCAAAATACTGAAGCTGGAAAACCAATTTACACAAAGCTGCACTTGCTACTGATTTTAGTGCACTTAATCCAAAATTGGGTGGAATTACTAGGAAAATCACACTTTTGTTCTCTCTCCCAAAAATTTCATTGATGAAAATCAGTTGCATTTGACAGAATCCATGTACTTGATTCAAAACCAACACACTTTCTCCTTTTATGCTCGCACTTGCTTCTCAGAAACTAGCTCACTTGACCAAAATCTGCTCACAATTTCCAAAGAAACTCGATTTTGACTGAGTAATTACCTCATTGGAAAAATACACACAAATGCCACACTTGACATTTCTATGCACACTTGCTTCTCAATATCCAATGCAATTGACAACAGTCTGCTCATAGTTGACAAATATGGCTTCTTTTGCTCAAAACACATCGCTTTTTCTCTATCTTGCTAACAATTAGAAAAATGAATCAAATTTTCTTACAAGATCTTTGTTAGAAAAAAATGATTGGAAACCTAGATAGGTCATATAGTCCTTCATCCACTGTCAACATTCCATCCTACTTTTGGCAATCAGAATAAAAAAAAACAAACCTAGATTATTCCCTCGCTCACACTCTAAGATATCAATAGTTACTTGAACCTCACATATAGTTCAAGTAAGCTTTTTCATAACATATCCTCTAGAAGAAGTGAGATATCAATCCAGACCTTTTAGTATTTTGACTTCCAAGAATAGTGCCACCTCCAAATAACACTCAAACCTTAGGGTCTTGAGCTTCATAACAAACCATATCAAAACATCCACACTTTCACCATATGAACATTTGGCGTCTAACTTCTCCCGTTTAGTAACCAAACCTTATAGCACCAATCCTACAACCAAGTATCACACACATTGAAGGTGAACAAACTAACATCATTAGTAGTTTAAGGACCTTCAAATTTGAGAAGAATGAAACACCCAACTAGTGGAGAAACACAATGAACATCTTAGATAAAGAGGAAGAGAAAGTAGACCTAGCAGCCAAAAGACCTGTGTTACCACCTCCTGCGTGGCAATAGATATACACCCTTCATGATCTCTAGCAAGAGAAAAATCCTTAAGCGGAAATCCATATTATGACTTTCAAAAACCCACCCTACTCTAAATTTTTCCAAGGGGTACATCTTGAGAAGATATCACACGCATCAAAAATTGACTAGAACATTTATGTTTACGCTTTTCCATGGGCCAACCACCCTTAGATATAATGCACTAAACCAAAAAAAAAAAGTAGTTTCATTTTTTCTCAAAAATAGAAAATCCAAAAAAATACACTCTCTTTCCATATTTAGAAGTCATGAAAACATTCACAAAAGGTTGGCAGTTGTTTATGACAACTACAAGATCATAACATAGGAAGAATATGGAAACAAACAAAGGCAACACTGTCGTACCATCAACAAACACCACAAATAATGGAGGTAACCCATGGGGATATAAACCAAGTGACCTTAAGACAAGATATTGAGCATCATAAAATCTCCAACAACATGTCAACATCAATATATTACCCAAACCAATCCTATGAAGGGTCACAACATCAAGTAGGGAAACAACATCAAGGGTTTCAAAATCACCATCAAGGAATAAGTCTAGAACATAAAATTTCCCTAAATGAAATTAATAAAAAGATTGAGGAACTTGAATGGAATAAAAATATGACACATTGCGTTCAATGTCTAAACATTTCCTATCCACAAAAAATGAACCTCATTCCACAAACACCTCAATATCCACATCAACAAAACTTCCAATATCATCAAAACATTGATTCATATAAACAACAAGGTCTATTTCCACAACATCAAGTGAATAAAAAACATCAATCTCAATATCAAGGAGTTCTGTAACATCAAGGTACACCTAAAAATCAAGATCAAAGGATTCCTCAAGTTTAATATCAAGGTACACCCCACCCTCAAGGTACCTACAACACACAAAAATGAATTAACCCTCTTTATACATAACACGATTATCAAGGGTCCATGCCTTCACAAAAACCCACATATGATCAAGCAAACGTCATTGGATAGTAAGGTTATAACATCCTTCCAAACCAAATGAACACACCTATTGACGATATAACCTTATAGTTACAAAATAACAGTCAACTCGGTTACCAAAATAATCAATCGAACAACCAATAACAAAATCAAGAGGAGATAAATCAGGGAGGGCAACAGAGACAATACGATCAACCAAGAAGGGAACTCACCCCTTTGGGATACAATTTAGAGGTAATCATGCATAAACTAGTACAATAGGACCTTATCAAAGTCAAAAAAAGTCTAATTTATGGTGAACCAAACTTTAAACTCCCTTAGTTGAACGAGTACAAACAATGTGAGTTCCACGAAACCAAGGGTCACATAATGAAAAAACGCATAAAACTCAAAAATCTCATCCAAGACCTTATTGATCAAGGATAAATAGGTATTGAAGATGAAATTCAGGGTCCATCTACGAATGAAAACATTGACAATACCTCAAAAGTTTAAAAAAATGATCAAGAGCTATCTATCATTGATCACATTGATAATGTCTCTACATCATCCAGTGAGCAAGAGGACATACATCAAGAATTTAATCCCAAGCATGATCAAATTCAATCACCCAAATATAGCAATGATCCAGCCCAAGATATTTTGACATCATCCAATCTCGTGGCCGTACATATTGATAATCAAGAGACTCTTAATCCAACGCTTATACTCAATTCACCTACTCTTAATATCTTTACACATGATCAAAGCACAACAAAATCTACAGACATATCTAAAATTGATCAGGAAGAAGCATTATAATTAGAAACATCCTTCAAGCAGGTTGAAGACATCAAGCATGAAAATATGGAGCATAGTATCTTAAAATCAGCAAAGATAATGAACAATCATGAGCAACAGAGCATTGTGTATACAATAGTCAAAGAAGCACTAATATATTTTGAAGGGCCATCAAAATTTGATATTTCATAGGATCAGGTTGACAAGATTGATTCGGAAGTTATCCAACATATGGAGGATCCTATTAGTAAAGAAGCTATCACATTTGAAGATCCACAATAGAGAAGAGAAGGATTAGCACCTTGTTTCCAAGGTAAGACATATCCTATTGTAAATAAAAAATTTCAACAGGTTCATTATTAAGACATAGGATTAGGCATACATGAACATGGTATCCTAGAACTAGTGCAGATTATTGACAATTGTAAGCATCAAGGTCTTGGTTATTCAAAAATTAAGGGATATAAACATATTAGGGGTACCTCTATAATACTGGAGGCAACTTTATCTAATGCAAGAATTAACATAGAGAGAACAAAGAGTCCTTATGATGAAATTTCTACCAACGCTACCACTAGCCATGTCATGAATCATCATCCACACATATCTCAACCCTCTGATGGGGACCAAAAACATGAGAAAAGGCTATATCCAATAACAAAAAAATTCTTTGAAGTAGAAGAATCATTAAAAAAAAATGGACAAGAAAAGTTTAGATGGATACAAAAGAAAAAGCAAGAAAATCATACCTATCAAACTCCATTAGTCAAAGAAACTATGGTAAAAAATCAAAAAGGGAAGTTCATCCATAAAAAATGTTCAACAATGCAAAATAAAGCTTCAAGGGTGACCTACAAGGTATATCAAGAGTTGGTCACAATTGAATCTCCATATCCACCCATCATTGCTCATCATCCCAAGTTTGGAGAGTCAAAGATTCCAAACTGTTGATCGATCCATATAAATCTCTTTTACCTCAACGCATTTCACCATACATGATATCCAAATCTCACATTGACCATGCATTGCCAGCAACTCTTTATCATAAGGATTCTAAGGGTACTCTATCGTGATGTTCACATGAAGGTAAGGTTAAATATGGTATTGACAAGGAAGATAATAATTATTAGGGGTGACATTCAAGCGCCTGTATTTTAAGAAAACAACTCCTCCAAGCAAGATATCATTGGCACATCATGAAAACAACAACAACCATATCAACATCAGCATCATATACATGAACACCACCAGGTGGTTGAAAATTAGAAAAAATTTGTCACCATAATAAAAACCTGGTAAACAGTGTGACATCCAAAATCAATAAAAAACAAAAAAAAATAGTCAAGAGAAAAATTGTCCTCTAGTGAAAACTACTATCATGGTGCTTTGGACAAGTACCATTGTGAAAACCTGGCAAACAGGTGTCATGTGTAGAATTGAGCATCTTTGTGCACCATTTTAGGTTGAAGCATCTCAAACTATCCATAATAAATCCAATCCATTTTTATCCAAATCCAACTTATCTTGATTTTGACAAATGTTTGGTATACACTTTACATTTACTTATGGAAAAAATCTTGACATGGGTCACTATCATTGATCCTATCCTATCCAATATTATTTGAGCCATGAGGCATTGTCCAAAGGGGCATACTCTATCCAAACATGTTATCCTATCACAAGATAATCCATTACCTACATTTCTAGACACTGGGGGGTAGGTACTTACATCTTGCTATAGAATAAATCTTGATCTATGTTTTCTAGCTCACATTGTGATCTAAGCATTGTCCCAACAACAAGGTGTACCACCAATGCACAATCAGGGTAACCTTTGAAACAGTTCATCCCAACAACAAGGTCTACCACCAATGCACTATCAAGGTAACCTTCAAAATAATTTGTCCCAATAACAAGGTGTACCACCAACAAACTACCAAGGTAACCTTCAAAGATACCAACAAGGATTATTCCTTCACACAAAATTCTAGGATATCAAAATTTTCTTGAACCCCATAGCTGGTTCAAGTAAATTTCCTGCAACATATCCTCTAGAAATATGTGAAATATCAATCCAATTTCTCAACATCTTACACCCTAGGCAAAAGGGTAAAAATCCAAAAAAAATGGAAAAAGATAAAAAAGATGAAAAAATAAAAAAAGCAAGAAAAATAGTAAAGAGAAATAAAATGTTCTTTGAGTGAAAACCATTTTGTGGCACTCCTAGAATAGGTACCATAGTGAAAACCTGGCAAACATGCGCTATGTTTGAATAAGACTCACATTGTTATCTATCGGTACTATCCACAACATCCACCCATTCGTCTCATAATAAAACATTTGTCCAACCATGGCTTGGTACTGATTTAGGAGAGTATTCTTGTCTCAAACTAGAGGCAATTTCCCGAATCTAGTCATGGGTTAGATCTTTATGCATCCTATCATGGTAAAAAAAAACAAAATAAAAAACATCTAGAAAATGACAAAAAATAAAAAACATCTAGAAAATGACAAAAAAATAAAAACATTTGGAAAACAACAAAATAAAAAACATTTGAAAACATCAAAAAAATAAAACAACATCGTTGGATTATTCCTTCACTCAAACAGTCTAAGATATCAACATTTGTTTGAACCCCACATCTAGTTCAAGTAGATTTTTCGAAACATATCCTTTAGACATAGAAGTGGAATATCAATCTAGGTTATCAATGTTGTTTAAAATCCAAAAAAAAGTTTATGCTTTGAGTCAAATGGTTGAACTATGTGGTCTCTGTGTGTACAACGTAGGCAAGGCTTAACAACCCCCGAGGCCCTAGGTCAGTCCCCTTGGGTTTCTAACATGCTTTATTTCAACTTAGTCAAAAAATACAAAATCCAAAAACATTCACAAAACAGAAGAAAAATAAAAAACATTCAAACCAAGTGAACTACGAGCTTCTACATGTACAACGTAGGCAAGGCTTATCTTTGATGAGCCCCCGAGGCCCTAGGTTAGTCCCCTAAAAACAACAAAAACATCATAAACCTCAAAAAATAAAAAATTCCTATCTCCATCATCACCATTCGCAATAAAATTTTCACCCATAATAAACAAATCATCATCTTCACCCTTTGACAAAACAAACAAACAAATAGAGAAAACATCAAAAGCTGGAAGTTTCAAGAAAATGATTGTAAAGATTTGATTACAAAACAAATGAAAAAAAGGCCAAAGTATCACCTACCTATCTTTTTGAAAAGTCACCAACAACATCCCGAGATATGCCTTAACGAATCAGTTCCTACGATAGACATGATCAACACTGGATAATAGCCCCATCCCAAAGAAATATGGCAAGTGATGCCGCAACTTCGTTTTTTATCTTTTTATAGTCTTATCTTTATGATTTATTTTATTGGCTCATTCATAGGATCTCTCGAGGATGTCCATAAGGATTTAGAGAAGAAGGAATGGGGGAAATTGAGCATCATTTCGGTTTACTATTTGTAAGATATTTTTGGAATACTACCATGGTGAATACTCGCTTTATTGAGTGTATGGAAGTTGTTTTGATCTATTTTGTGAAGCAATGGCATATTAGGTGCTTAATACCTCTTGTGTTATTGGCCTAAAATGTTTTAACATAACCCAATCATATACTTTAAAATAAAGTTTTCGTATGTCTGGTATGAACAAGAATACTCTTTGTATGTTGAGTCAAAGTCCACACAATGGATACAAAGTCACCTTAGTTATTAATACCCTAGTGCATAGTATCTGTTTGCTACATCAAACAGGATTGTTCAAACTATGAAGCCTCCAAGAAAAGTGAAAGCAATACTCATCAATACTAACAACATCAAATTTCTATGCATCATCAAAAATTTCTTCTAACTAACATCCATCCTGCATCACAATATCATTACTACCATATCCATCCTACATCCAAAATGTTGTATTGATACAAAAACCGATGATAAAAAAGAAATACAAATATCATGTACAATGTATGGGACATACATCCATCATATATCAACATCATATAAACATCATTTCAAATTGATATGATCAATCCATCCATTCACATGATATGCATACATCGAAAAAGTACAAAAACATATATAAACATACATCATCATACATAATCATTCATAAATCATCACATAACACATAATGAGCTGAATCAAAGAAGGTAAGTCTCATATATATCATCATAAAAAATGGAGAATGTCATAGTACACCAACATCATGAAAACAAGTGTGATAGGATAATACAAAATAATACATATATACAAGGCCTCGATTGGGCCGATGAATATATATACAAAAAACATGTATGCAATATGTCTCTGAGAAATGAACATCATAAATATCAAAGTACATATGTAACACTACCTGAAAGGAAAGGGAGGACTCTATAGACCAGGCTATGGATCACCATCTAGATCTGGTTGTCTCACAAAATGCCACCCTCCTCTACACCACCACTTGCAACACTAGGCTCTCCAAATCTTGGTCGTCTTTGTGCCCGAGGAAAAAGGCATCATAGAGAGTCTAATAATATGTGGCCCTCTATAAAAATTGATCCCACTTTGCATGAAGGGTATCACACTTTTCTCTAAGAGTATCTCTCTCTGCTATAATACCTGTAATTAAGCCTCTGCAACATGTCGTTGCCCGCTCTTGCTATCTCGCTCTTCCCTTAGGCTATCCCTCTCAACAATCACAATAGAAACTTGAGCCTCCATGACCTATCACCACACCACCTCTACATTCCTCATGGTTGTCATCTGTGCTAACAATAATTCTCTATCTCTCAATGGAGGAGGGGGACCTGGAACCTATCCATGAGCCTAAGGAATTTGATCACCTTGACCACCCTGTGCTCCATCCTGTCAGGCTCGACCAAGTTGCTCGGATAGAACCTCGATACGTTTTCACTCCCCATGCCAACCTGTAATGCCTACTCTGCCTAATGCGGGATCACCGCTAGGATCTGTGAATCTCAACAAAACACGTCATGCCCACCATTGATCAAAATTAAGATTAGTACCCGGATCTACTAAACCAACCAACCAACCCCATCTGACTGGGGTGAGAGCTTTAAAAGCAGAAATCATAACATATCTGTCTGCCAAATGACCCCATACTTAGACCTCTCTGGTAGTTTGACCAAATCGAGCCTCATATGTATAAAAAAACTAACCTTGTCTCTCTCCAAACTACCTGCACACTCTGTTAGGTAAGTATTGCTCTAGAAGAGAGGGAGAGCGACCAATCAACCATCTATTCTACAGACAATACACTTACTCCTCCTGATCCTCCATCCAGGCATCATAATCCATATAAGGCCTGCAAACAAAAATTGACATGTCATCGAACACACGTCGCTAATACGGAAGATCCCCAAGCAAGGTATAATGAAGAAAATATCCATAATGATAGGAATATGGATCACCATTAGCACGATCCTATATACCATCGAGTCGTGTCACTATAATATGCTCCCAAGCCCATACATGTAGGAGAGAAATGCCTGTAGGAATGAATTTCCCACCCCAACATGCAACCTCATGAATATCTCTATAGAGGTGGGCAAGAAAACATGGACCCCATGCATATTTGGTCCCATGTTGAAACATGCCCTCAATACAAATACCCCATCCAATAGGGAACTGATGCCCTCTCCTATTGAGAACAACTAGCTCCGAAATCAAACCACACAAAATAAGAGAAATGGGATCTGCACTACCAACAAAATTTGATAAATCAATCTCAGACTGTCAAACCACCAAGTGTCTAACACCAAGCACACACCACATAGTGCGAGTACCCCATCAAACATGGTATGTCATAAGCTCACCATGGATAGGAATGTGAGTGATCCTCCACACATCCTCGAGTGTAATGGTGGCCTCTCCTATAGGTAAATAGAATGAAGAAGTCTCTAAATGCCACTGCTCCATGAGTGTGATCATCATCATTGCGTGAGATCGAATGGGAGGCATGTAACAAAAATGACATAATCTGATCGCATCTAGGAAATCTCGCTCCAAAACATCAAAATGGGAAATCGGATGAAATAGATCTTGAGGTCATCTCTCCCTCGACTATAGTGGTTTAAGGACCACCTATAATCATTTTAACCCACAATGTTAGGGTTTTTCTTCGAACACGAAAAATGACACAAAAACGACGAAAAATGAGACTTAGGGTTCTAAATAGGAAAAAGCAATTGAAATTTTGCAAAAGTGATGAAGTTACATAAAAAAGTGAGATAAAAAGGAAAATGCAAGGGAATTTCTTCAAAGTCAAAGAGATATCTCAAAAGCACCAAAATCAAAAGCGAAGATATTACTCAAAGGTGAAAATCTTTATCAAGAGCGACCAAAACAAAATAGAGCAATCAAAAGCAAAGAAAAAAGTCAAAGGTGAGTTTCAAAAGAAAAAATATAAGTCAATTGTGTAGGTTTAAAGCAAGTGCATAGAAACAAAGCAAAAGCGACCTTCCTAAAATGAAAAATGCACTAAAATTGAGGAAAATGCATTGAAATTCATAAAACTACGCTTTTGATTTGTTTGACTTTGTGCACAAATTACGAGAACATAAAAGGACGAAAACAAAAAGTGAGAGGGTAGATATTGGGCCACTGATGCCTACGGCCCGCCCAAACTCTCAAACCAAGTCTAAACAATGCAGGGCTCCTTGAATCCTAGGCATTACTCCTTGACAACTGACAAAATGAGAAATCCGGAGGCTAGAATTCACTATAGGATCAAAATCCTAAAAAGCATTTTCAATTATGCTAGTAGTGATTGGCACCTCTAACTCCATTGTGCTCTATGGCCTTATGAAACCAGTATTAACAAAGCTAACAAATCCACCTCATATTCCCTTATCTTCATAGCTAAAATAATCTTTCCCATTGAGATAGAGTTAACATCCTTACATATTTCCTTGCAAGATCTAACTGATAATGAGGAGTATTGAGTTGCACGTCCCCATGAGATAGAACTCCTCAATGAAAAAGACTCAATTAACTAAACCACTTGAATGGATACCAAAATAAAATTCACCATGTGTATATAATAAACATATAAAGCCATATTATTTGAGAGTGGAGACCTTATCTTGAAGTAAAAACAAAAGAACACAAATTAGGACTACCAAAATATAGGGAAATTTGAACCCAATTGCTTGGGCCCCTTCATCCTCATTGATAAATATAGATATGAGAATATAAGTTGGATAATATAAATGCTTAAGAGCTAGAAGAGGCAATGAAAATTGTGTATAATAACAATTTCATTTTCTAATATAAAAAAGTAGAAAAATCCAAGAAACCATGAAGTCAAAAAATAAAAAAGAATAATTTTTTCCCTTTAGTGAAAATTATTTGTATAGTGTCTTGTGATAGTACCATGATGAAAAATTTATGACAAGCCTCATGCATATAACTTTGTATCTATTATCTACACATACCCTTTTCCACTTGGGACATATCTATTACACACTTCCTATCCATTTCATATAATTGTATGTGACCATCCTATTGCATCCACCCATTTGCATCCTATTCTGGATTTGTAAAGATCTTGAATTATATGTTGTCTCATGGTTTGGGAAACCCTCTTGACATTCCTTATGTATATGTTTGGAATTGTGACACATGCTCCTTTTAATTTATAATACCTAGAAGTTAAGCCACACAATTTTATCAAACAAGAAAATATAGCACAACATTGATGCACCTTGCACCTTTTTCTCACATCAATAATATAAATAATTTTTTTTTTAAGTCACATGCAAGTTTTTATTTATCCTTGGGTAATTTTTTTTCAAAATAATATTAGTCATTTTCCTATTGGGACATATCATTCCCAAATATAATATCATTAATAATATCCTAACACTTCAAATCGGTAGTTTTTCCAATATGGTGAGAATAAAATCTCTTTGTCTTCTTGTTTATTTACTTTTTTTCTTGATTTCTTTAATATTTTTCCCATGATGTATCCCACCAATATTGTCATGGTTCATTATATCATGATATATTCTAATAATGTATCTTCTTGGGGCATTATATTTGTCTACTAATTCTTCACCCATATGCCAAAAAACTATCATGGTTCTTCATACCCTGATGCATACCATCATATGCTAAAATAAATTTAAGTTTCTCAATATATTTTAATTATTTGTAAAATCACTAGCATATACCTATCATCATAAAACACACATTATTATGGAAAAATAAAACATTTTTTGACAAATCACCAATCACCCTTTTCCCTTACATTTTCATATCCTTAGCTATTTATATTCACTAATATCTAGATATAAAGTGTTAAGTTAGGTGGCATTTATTGTAGTGCCCCACCATTCTTGCTGTGAATGTGTAGGTAGGCAGCTTTGGAATTTAGAGGTGAAGTTAAAATAATAGGGATGTTTAAAGGTATGTGGTAATGATGTTTAGCAGTTGATGTATATTATGAATTTATGGACTATGAAACTGATTGTTATATAAGTCGGTGATATTCTTACTGATGTGTTTTGGGTGACAGGGACAATGTCGCATCAATGAGTACCCTACGACACTGCAATTCCCTTTCACGGTGTGCCTGATTATGTGTATACACATATGCTCGACCATTTTGTGTGTTGTAGGTTGCAGGTACTAGGCATCGACTCCACCTAAATTGGCAGGTCTGAGCATGCCTTAAACCCAATGAAACGGTTGTTCGGAGATAGCACTTGGTCCCCTACCCTAGCCATCATCCTCGAAGATGATGAGTAATCGGTTTGATACCCTGTTAGTATCGTTTGTTGGCTAGTCAGTGTGTTTAGGGTTTCGTAATGTGATCCTAGATGTTGATTAGGTAATTATTGGCTTTTGGTTTTAATTGATTTAATTGTTTGATAAAAGTCTTTGGCTTAGAATTAATTGTTAAATGATCGAGAAGGTATATTTTGATAATTATATATATATATATATAAATAAACAATTTTAATTAATAATAAATCACCCTTACAATATAAAGTTAAAATTAATAAATAGTAAATTGTAAGGTAAATAAATTAAGGTTGGGTAATGTAATTAATTATAATTTGTAAGAATTATCAGTAAAAGATTTTACGGTTGTGTGAAATTGGAAACCAAATGATAATTACTCAAATTGCAATTTAACGAGTTGTTTTTAAACTACTTGAATCGATCAATTAATAAATTAAAATTAACTTTAATTAAATTTAACAGTTGGTTGAATTTTTCCTATGCAACTAATTTTTCGTTGTCTTTTGTAAATATTATGGGGTTTTTGGGAGGGCATTGCCTCTGAATTTTTCCTCCATTGTTGATGATGCTAGAGATTTCATTTTGTTTGTGTTGGAAAAAAAGGAATTGTCTGTAGATTTTGTGGGGGATATTATTGATTATGCGTGGCACGATGGAAAAAGCTATTTGAATGATATTATATTTTGAGTCTTCTGATTTCAAAAGCGATTACAGGTGTCTTGCTATCTTCCTCTGTTGGCACGCGTCTTATTAGAAGTTGGTATAGTTTGTAAATTTTTCTCTCATGTAATAATTGCATTTTCAATTTGGCTAAGTATAAGTAGATTGATTCAGTAAATTGTGTCCAAGTTTATTATTGTTGTTGTTGATTTCTCTATAATCGATTGAAATAAACATTGATCCTTTTGATGGCCGCTATATTTAGCCAGAACCCGATCATTTATGTGTAACCATTGTATCAACTCTACCTTATGAAGTTTATTCATTTCCATCTCTCTTATTGTATAGCGTAAGCTATTTCTGTGTTTTAAATCATTGTATCACGAAGTACCAAGCGTTCAAGTGTGAATTCTGCATGTTGTGTGTTGGCCTTTCTCCATGTGTAGTCGTTCCTATAGCATTGAGTAAGTTGGCACCATGATAGCTCTCTCTGATCTTGTGAAATTGTGTAATGCCATCGCTCATAATATAATCCTTGTGCAACGAACTGTAAGTGACACGTTTTGTGTATATCTGTCATGCCCACATTTTAGACACTAAACAACCTAACAAATCTGCAATGAATTTACTAATTTTGTAATTTTTTTTGTTTACTTAAAATTCAATAACAAAATGATTCACCACTTACAATTATAGTCAATGATCAGACTAGAAAAACTATACAACCCAAATAGTAGTTCAATATCAAGAGAGAATGACAAGACCCAAACAAGACTTAGAAGACTAGTCCTAGGGGCCCGACCTAATGCCTCAGGGGCTCATTGCTTGATGGCCTTGCCTACGCATATAATTCACAAAGGCATCGTAGTTCGACACTTTAAACATTCTCATAACTCGAGTTGGTCAATAATAATATCAACATACAAATTAAACTCACCATTGATTTCAAAATAGTTTAGTACATACATAACACGGACAATAGGCAATTAAAAAGAATTTCAGTTTTCTAAAAAGTGTAATGATTAACACAAACAATATTACACTACACAAGACCTTTTAACAAAACATGATAACCAAGAATTATCAAGGATGAAGGTGAATATATCATAACTTAAGTGGATGATTATGATGACAGTTGTGGTTTTATATCAAACAATGCAAAGGTCACAATATAACGTTAATAAGATTAAGAGGTTCCACTCACTTTATAATGAGATTGCTAAATTGGTATAATAATGACTTCACTCTCAATTAATAAAATCCTTATCACAATTACTTGAGAAAGAAAGTAGGGGATTTAAGCAACACCATCTACATTTTTTCTCAACCAAATATTATTTGTGGCAATACCTATTCAACTATAACTCAATATGCTTTCACCATACTAGGTGACTTACATTTTACTAGAAGAACCTCCAAGCATTCATTATTTGTTAGTACTTCACACTTTAATAAATCAAAACCATATCTTAAATTTATTTAATATATGATTACATTGAATCAACTAAGCATAGTCACTAGATCAATAAAAATAATAATTCATACACTATGTTACCAATACAAATAGAATTAAATTCATCAACTAAACAATCATGGTTTTCGTGCATTCTAGTGAGAGTAAAAACACAACCAAATCAATCTAAATTATCTAGTGTAATCTAACATCAAGGTGCATTTAAAGCATCTATCTTTATAAGTTAATTTTACTTAGGTCCTTTATTTAGGTTCCCAAGTATTCTACGTAACATTAAAAAAAATAGAACACCTTGATTTAGCTTACCATTCACTCTTTATGTTAATGTGTCATCCTATAATAATAATTATTAATTATTAATTATTTAACTATCCTTAGATTAGTGTCAAACAAATTATGGATCAAACTTTGAGTTTTCTATATTGATTCTCCCAACCTTACCCAAGCCACCTTTGATGTAACATTTAATATAATATTATTAAGCCACCTTTGATGTAACATTTAATATAATATTATTATTTTAATAGTTTATGATATTAATGAATGAAAATTCAAACCATATCTTGTCAATTTTGTTATTGTATACTTGGGAGATGTTTTGGTTTACAATAAAAGAGAAGAAGAATATTTGGAGCATAGATTAGTATTACAAAGGTTGAATGAACAAGAAATTGGGATCTAATTTTACTACAAGATAAATTTTCTTACAATAAATTAGTAAACAAAAGCATAAATAGAACACCTTTTGAGATTTGTATATGGGTAAAATCCAAAAATATTTCATTTTTTTTAATTTCATATCATAGGAAAAATCTTATAGCTAAAGAATATGTTGAAAACCAAATGTTGATGCCAAAATTTGGCAAGGTAACAACCCTTTGTGGGAAACTCAGTCAAAGGGGGGACCTATTGCGTTAGACTGAGTAACCTACAAATTTTAAAGAAGTCGACTGCTTCTATAATAGGGGTTTTGAATGGGAAAAAGAAGCAGATATAAAATTAAAGGATCTAACTAAGGTGACGCACTAAGATTTAGATGTGAGGCACGGTAAATCTATCTTTCAGATGCGATTTAAAGGCCTGTTTAGTAGTTTGTTGTGTTCCAGAATGACAAAAATAAAGATAGAAGCCTAAATGATTCACTAAATGACATAAAATAACCTTTATACATATTTTCTAAGAAGAGGAGTCAAAGACATGATCTAAACCAACAAAATTGCATTAAAATTATAGAAGTTCTGTAAATGAAGCATTTAGTACAATAACGACACAGTAAAACTTATAAAATATCAAAGAAAATAGAAAGGTCAAACAATGGCATAGTCTGCAAGTTCTTTAAAAAAATCTAATAAAGTAATGAAAGGCTTGGTTCTACCAATTCTTCTCTTAATATATGAACCCTTGCTTTGAAAGAAGAAGTGATATTTATAATGAAAACTCAGCTCGGTGAGCAAGTAATAGAAAATATTCTCCGATCGTTAGCAATGATATTTTAGCAATGATTTCCCTTAGTTGTTACAACAAAAAAGATTCGAGCCATGAACAAGGATGCCTTAGAGCCGGATGCATCCCCTGTGAAGGATGCTAGTGGTCCCAATATAATAGAGCATCGAAACCTACTTTTCACTCATGGCGACAGTTATAAATCATGGTAGCTGGTGATAGGTTGTCGCCTATCGATTTTCCTTTGCGATGAAGCCTTATAGAAGATTATGTGGCAAGCGATCGGGGCCGACATTCATCCTTCCCTCTATGCGATAAAAAACCTGCACTGTAAAGACATGTGGAGGTCTCCAAACATACTATGCAAAAGGTGGGGGCCACCAAGACTATGCGTGGATTGATGCTACGTGGCACAAGATTGGGTGCTAAAAGGAGAGCGATAGAAAAAGGCACCGAGGATTGTGAATTGCTGAAATGTGGAAGCATGGCGATGGTTTTTGCAAATCAAGAGAAGGAACCCTTGTGAGGAGCACTTGAATGAAAAGTACCTACATTCACATAAAGATTTTATGAAGAGAACTGGATATTGCTTTGTATGTAGAGTGAAGTCGAGACTTAAGAAAAATAAATTAACCTGAAGGGAGGTTGGGAATTTTATATTCACAGCTTTTGGTGACTTATCAAGGGCATTTTTCTTGTGAAATGGGGAACCCAAAAACTCTTCTTGGTTTTGCATACCAAAGCCTCATCCATTGGTGGCATGATCAAAGCTTAGAGAGGGTAGTTTTTAGGTGTAGCCATTCATCCTCAGGTGGAGTCGATATGTCACGCAGACCTTCTTGCACTTCCTACAGATCAATTATTTTTTTTTAAGGCAACATCGATGATTTACCGATCCAGGACTCGAGTTGGAAAAGAGGTTGTGCAATCGGATCAGTGATGCTCTCAATGTCTCCTATGACAAAGAGTTTGCTGAAGCTTTGAAAGGTAGACACATCTTGTTGCTTCTCATTGATCTTTGCCGTAATATAATCCATTGTGGCCATTGATTCACCTTCAAGGAATGAAGATGGTAAGCCCATCTATGTTAGGTGAGAGAACCTGGCCTGCATGCTATTTATGGTCTGATCCAGTCTGTTTACACACTCATTAGCATGAGGGATAGATGTGTGGAAATGGATAAACCCATTAGTTGTTTTAGAACGACCTTTCTATCTTTAATCCCTACGCTTGCCAGGACTTCATCTGAGACCATATACAATCTATCTAATAATTTCCTAGCCTCTGGAACTCTCTTTGCAATGGACTAAGGGAATCGCCTGATTGCTTCATGAACTCATTTTCCCAAGCCTGTTGCCTCTGCCATAAATTTGAGCATTGACTATAGAGATAGGAAAAATGCCTTCACTCTTTCCTAGTATGAAACATATAGCTTTTGGGCTATCTGAACGAGGTCTGATTGATTGATCGGGGGTAAGGTGGAGCTCTTCAATAAGAAAATATCCTCATCCCTTTGCTTTATATCATGCACGAGCTCTGCAACATTTTGGTTTTCTGTGGTGATTTGTAACTGTAGGATCCGTGATTATGTGACCCAACTAGCCTTGACTCATTCCTTGTTTGTTGCTTCTGCTTCCAAAGAAGACTTTGCTTCTGCAATCTCATTATCCATTTGGGCTCGACGAATTTAAAAATCCTCCTCTTTCTGCTGCATCTGCCACTCTAGTTGAGCGTGTTGGCGATGAAACTCCTCATCCTTTTGTCGCACTTCCTACCCCAATCTTGCCAACTGGTCTTGATATTCTTGGTTCCTCTGCTACAGTGTAATGATCAAGTTAGGGTCGAGGGATTGAAATTTCGCAAGTTCCTCTTGGATCTTTGCTTGCTCCTCATTTTTTTGGGATAAGCGTTTAAGCTCAACCTCCCTAGCTTTATCTTTGGCAAGCAAGACCTTGACTCTATCCTTTATGTTTTTCAACTCTTCTTCCCTTTTCTTTAGTTGACGACTGGACTTAAGAAAGCTGCGAGTCACTACCTGCTATGTTTCCTCCATGAGTTCTACCTTGTCTTGAGGCTAGGATATGCTTAAATTGAGCCCCACAACATACATGTTGTAGTCATCTGGCTGTATTTCTTCCAACGAATTGTTTACAGTTGGGTACATAGTCGCAAAATATAGCGACTACTGAGCCTCATTGAAAATGGTTTGCACCTTTGGCTCTACCAACCTCTTATCATTTTTATCCCTTTTCCTTTTGGCTTTGATTGCCCGTGCCTGCTTAGCTTTTTCATTTTCTGATAAGAAATTAGAAGGCGAGCTGATGAATCCTCCTATGAAAGGTGCACCAAGAAAAGGGGAATGAAAGTTTGGTGGTCCTAGGAGACTTCTTCTTTGGAACACTAACTGTCTGAGGTGAGAAAGGAGGGATAATCCAATACCCGAACTATAAAATTGAAGGAAATAGAGTTGTGGCGGCTTCCATCTACTGGGAAGAGTGAATTAGTTCTGACATTGTGGTGGCAGGAGATATATCGATGGAGGTAATAGAGGTAGAGTGTTTGATGCTTTGGGATGGAGAATGAGCCAAGGAAAATGGTGAAAGGGTCTACGAAGGAGTAAGGGAAAATGGGGTCGCATGAGAAAACTGTGCGAAATGAAGGGAAAATAGGGATGGATCTAAAGACCCAACAGTGCGGAATACATTCCCTTAACACTAATACAACAAAGGAGAAGGGAAGAAATGAGTTCAAATAGCTTCTAAAACTATTGAGATGAATACATACAAAATAAAAGAGATAAAAAAATATTAAGCATTCACAGATGACACAATATTTCCACGGGAAAACCTTTTGAGGTAAAAAAACCCACCACCCCAAGCAAAGACAATTTGTATTACAGCAATAAAATATTACATACAAATACTTCAGTCTTTACTCTCTGATCAAATCACAATAGCACTCTAATTATTTTCTCACTATTACAATACTTCCTTGCAAAGCATACAATGATTTCTCTCTCTCACATTGACTTGCAACTATTTAATCTAACCGTCACCTTTCTAGTTTTCATATTCAATGTACTCGACATACAGTCATACAAATTAAATGTTCCAACCAATGACTGACTTCAGGTTCATGCATCGATCAACCAATTATGCAATCGATATGATCCAATCTGATCTTCTTTTTCATTGGGCCACCTAGGCATTTATTTCATTGCCTTAATTAGTTTCTGTCATCAATTGAATAAGTCTGCATTTATTGCCTTTGCTACATTGGCCTTTAGTTGTCAAACAACTATCAACCTACCACGTGTCCACATTGCATTTGTTGTTCGCTTTTACTTTCGAGTCAAAACTGGTCAAGCTCGGCTGACCGAGCTCCGAGCTCAACCGAGCTCATACCACGCTGCCGCCAAGCTCACTGACTCGCCTTGCCGTATAGCGGTGAGCTCAGTCGAGCTCACCTCGACCATACCCATGTTATCATCGGTGACGGTCACCCTTACCGTGGTGTGGCGGTAGCCTTTGAGCAGACCATTAGTGGTCATACCACGCTACCGTAGAGGTTGCCAGGCCACCCCACTGTAGAGCGGTGATTGCTGAATAGACCCTAGAGGTCTTACTGTAGCCACTACGGTGAGTGAGTTAATTTCCCACGGTGGAGCGGTAATCGCTAGGCCCACCGCTGGCAGTCTCACCGCAGCCATCGCAGTGAGCGAACTCAAAGCCCGCGATGGGGCAGTAACCACCAAGACCACCACTGGCGGTCTCACCGTGGACATCGCGGTGAGAGGACCCACCGCCTGTGGTATGGTGGTAACTACCGAGCCAAGCCGCTGGTGGCCTTACCACACCACGCGATAAGGTGGTAACTGCCAATGCTGGCCATAGACTGCGTTACCACGCCACCATGGTGTGTGAACTGACTGCGCATGGTAAGGCGGTAACCGCCAGGTTTTGTCACTGCGGTATCACTAGGGCCAGTCGTAGTCGTCGCAGTAAAGCGGTAAAGGCTGATTTTTTTTTTTTTCTACCAAGTACAAAGAATGCAGAGGTACAACTAGAAATTGAGACATGATTTCCCAACAAGCTCCCACTTGGCGAAGATTTACAACTTCCTCTTGACTTCAAAAAAACTATTGATGGTCATAGGCCCCAATGCCATAGATTATGCACACCATCTGAACTTGTCTGTGCTCACCGACTTTGTCAAAGCATCTGCAACATTCTTCAAAGTGTCAACCTTTTCAAGACAGACTCTTCCATCTTCTACCATGTCCCTCACAAAGTGAAACTGCACATCAATGTGCTTCATCTTGGCATGGAAATTCGGGTTCTTTGCCAAACAAATGGCACTCTGACTGTCACAAAAAATAGTGATCTGCTTTGCTTTAAAAATAATGTCTAAACAAAAATGCCTCAGCCAAATTACTTCCTTGCAGGCGTGAGTTGTAGCCATGTACTCTGCCTCTGTTGTGGATAAAACAACAACAACCTATTGCTTTCTCATCCAAATGATTGCTCCACCATTAAGCATGAACGTATATCCACTGGTGGATCTTCTGCTATCAATGTCCCCTGCCCAATCAGAATCAACATATCTCTAAATGCTGAGAGTCCTCTGTGATGCAACCAAACTACCATGGTAACACAAAGCATAATCTGAAGTCCCTTTCAAATACCTAAACACTCTCTTCATAACATCCTGATGTGATCTTCCCGAATTTTCCATAAAACAACTTCGAACTCCCATTGCTTGGGCAATGTCTGGTCTTCTACAAACCATCGCATACATTAAACTGCCAACAACACTTGCATAAGGCACACTAGTCATGTCCTCCATCTCAGTGGTATACTTTGGACAGTCTTCAACAGATAGTCTCATTCCCTGCATAACTGGAACAACTAACTGCTTGCAATCATTCATACCAAATCTCTCCAGATCGATGTTCACATACTTACTCTGAATTACCCAAAGCTTTCTACTTGTTCTATCCCTAGTTATCTCCATTCCTAGAATATACCTAGCTGCACCAAGGTCTTTCATTTTGAACTTTGCAGACAACTGAGATTTAAGATCATAAATCATAGTCTTGCACTATTACCTATGAATAACATATCATCCACATACAATGTAATAACACACATGATCATTTTTAGATTTATGATCAACACAATAATCAAATTTGGATCTTACAAATCCCATAGACAATACAAATGTGTCAAATTTATGGTACCACATTCTAAGAGACTGCTTCAAACCATACAAAGATTTATTTAACTTACAAACCATATTTTTTTTACCTTTCACAATGAAATACTCAGGCTAGGACAAGCAAATTTCTTCTTCCAACTCACCATGGAGAAACACTGTCTTCACATCCATCTGCTCAATTTCAAAGTCATACACAGTTGCCAATGACAACAAAAATGTGGTGGATGTCATATTTGCTATAGGGTAAAAAATCTCTCCATAATCAATTCCCTCAATCTAGGAAAATCCCTTTGCAACCAGTCTTGCCTTATACTTCTCAACACTGCCATCAAGACCTGTCTTCTTTTTGAATATCCACTTAGAACCAATAGGATTTCGCCCTTTTGGCAATGGTACCAAATCTCAGGTTTCATTCTTCTTGAATGAATCCATTTTTTCATTCATAGCTTCCAGCCATGAGTTTGAATCGAACATGTTGATTGCTTCTTTTATAGTCCTAGGCTCATCAGTGCTAGTAATTAAGGCATAGACACAATTCAAATCTAACAATGAGAAACCATACCTTTCAGGTTGCCATTTTTCTCGTGTAGACCTTCTTACAGGCTGAGGTTGTGGTTCTTCATCATCAGAACTTCCAGAGCTGCTTGAACTCTCCTCAGTCTCAGGTACACCATGAAACTCTTCCCTTTCTGGAGTTTGGGAAATCTCAATTGCATCCTTCTTCTTGTCATCTTGATCTGTCTCAAGCTGTTGATCACTTATTGAAGGTTTCAACTCACAAAATATCATGCTTCTTTTGTAAAAAACCTTCTCAGTAACAGGGTTCCAAAGCTTGTATCCCTTCACACCAACTCCATAGCCAATGAGAATACACTTGAAAACCTTTTTATCCAATTTTTATCTCTTTTCATTTGGCACACAAACATATGCCTCACAACCAAAGACACGGACATGCCTAAGAGAGGGCTTCTTACCAGACCATGCTTCCAAAGGTATTATCAATAAGAGTAGAACAAGGAGATCGATTTACCAGATAACATATTGTAGCCAGAACCTCAGCCTAGAACTTCTACTCTAGACCAACACTTCTCAACATAGTCCTTGCCTTTTCCATCAACATCCTGTTCGACCTTTCAACAACTCCATTCTGCTGTGGAGTATAAGGTGTTGTCTTATGCCTATTAATTCCATGATCTGTACAATACCTTTCAAAATCTGCAGAACAAAATTCACCACCATTGTTTGTCCTCAAACATTTGATTTTCCTTCTAGTTTGATTCTCTACTAAAGATTTGAATTCTTTAAACTGACTGAACACTTCTGATTTACTTTTAAGAAAGTATACAAATGCCCTTCTCAAACAGTCATCAATAAAAGAAACATAATATCTATACTTCAATAATGAAGGAACATTAACTGGACCAAACACATCAGAATGAACATAATCTAGTATACCAGAAGATTTATGAGGACTAAAGTAAAATGAAACACGGTGCTATTTTCCATAGATACAATGTTCGCAAAAATTGAACTCAAGGTTACAATCATCAATCTTTTCTACAAGATTTTTATTCTTCAAGGTTTTTAAACCTTTCTCACCTATGTGACCTAGTCTATGATGCCACAAAATAGTCTTCTCAGCTGAGAGTTTTACCTCCAAAAACTTTGCAGACAAAGAAGTGTCTTCATATTTCTCTAGAGGGACTGATTTACATGACTCTACAAAGGCATTGCTACATTGAACATGACGTGCATCCAACTTATACAGAGTGCCAGTACAAACACCCTTATCCAACACCATTGCACCTCTAGGAATTTTACATCCTCTACTAGAGAAAGAAACTTCTACACCAACATCATTTAACTTACTGAAAAAAAGAAGAGTTCGAGCCAGACTTGGTATATGTAGTACACCACCAATACTTTTGACTCTCCCATCAGGAAACTGAATTTTGACTCTTCCTCTAGAAACTATCTCCAATGTTGAATCACTTTCCAAGTATACCTTTCTACCATCACACTTCTTATATTTAGAGAGCCATTCTCTATTGGATGCCATGTGAAAGGACGCACCTGAGTCAACCAGCCAGACATCATCTGATGCCTAAGTTGTCAAAGCTGCTACAATGAAGACGTCTGCATCACTTTGAGAAGATTCATTTTCTGAAGTGTTCTTCTTCTTCTCCTTACAATCCTTCTAGGATATGACCAGGTTGCCCACAGTTCCAACATCTCACCTTGAAATTTTTACCAGGAGACTCTGATCTCCCTACAGATTTGGATTTTGACTTCTTGTCCTTCTTCTTGAATTTCTCCTTTGATCTACCTTGAACAACAAGGGCCTCTTTGGCCATCTCAAAAGACTTCCTTCACATTTCTTCAGACAAAATCAAAGCAACCATGTCATCCATCTTGAATGCTTGGGTTGTGCTTCCAATAGCCATCACTAGATGATCCCAACTGTCAGGCAATGAACACACCAAGAGCATGTAATGATACTCCTCCTCAATCTTTACACCTACAGATACTAGCTGAGTAACACTCATGTTAAATGAGTTTAGATGGTTTGCAACAGATGCACCTTCTTCCATTTTCAAGAAGTACAACTTCTTCCTTAGGAATAAATTATTTACCAAAGAATTTCCCTGATAAATATCACCAAGCTTCTTCCATAATGAAGTTGCAGATGTCTCCTCATGGACGTTCAGGTGTAGAAAACTGGCTAGACTCAGTCTTATTAGACATCTTTCTTTTCTATCAGCAAGGTCCCAATCCCCTTGTGTCATACCTTGTGGCCTAGTTCTAGACACTACTATCCAGAGGTCTCTATCCACCAACAAGTCTTCCATTTTGAGTTTCCATAACTCAAAGTTGCTGCCATTAAAATTTTCAATATCTACTCTACCTAATGTACTTGCCATCTCAAACATAAACAATTTTTAACAATGCAAGACTTCCATTGAAACCGTATTAGCTTAAAAAGCTAACCTTTTCTCTCAAGGATAACACAACTAGCCAGGCTCTGATACCACTTGAAGGGAAAACATGAATGGATCTAAACAACCAATAATGTGGAATACATTCCCTTAACACTAATACAACAAAGGAGAAGAGAAAAAATGAGTTCAAATAACTTCTAAAACTACTGAGATGAATACATATAGAATGAAAGAGATAAAAAAATACTAAGCATTCATAGGTTACAAAGTATTTACGTGGGAAAACCTTTTTAGGTAAAAAAAACCCACCACACCAAGCAAAGACAATTTGTATTACAATAATAAAATATTACATACAAATTCTTCATTCTTTACTCTCTGATCAACTCACAATAGCACTCTGATTATTTTCTCACTGTTACAATACTTCCTTGCAAAGCATACAATGAATTATCTCTCTTACATCAACTTTCAACTATTTAATCTAACCATTAACTTTCTGGTTTTCATATTCAATGTACTCAACATACAACCATACAAATTAAATGTTCCAACAAATCACTGACTTCAGGTTCATGCATCGATCAACCAATCACACAATCAATCTGATCTGATCTGATCTTCTTTTGCATTGGGCCACCCAAACATTTATTTCATTTCCTTAATTGGTTCCTATCATCAGTCGAATAAGTCTGCATTTACTACCTTTGCTACATTGGCCTTTAGCTAATCAAACAAATATCAACCTAACATGTGTCCACATTGCATTCGTTGTTCGCTTTTACTTTCGGGTAAAAACTGGTCAAGCTCAGTTGACCAAGCTCCAAGCTTAATCGAGCTCATACTGCGCTATCACCGAGCTCAGTGACTCACCTCATGATATGGTAGTGAGCTCGGCCAAGCTCACCTCAACCATACCTGTGCTACCTCCGGTCACGATCACCCTTACCGCGATGTGGCGAGAGCCTTTGAGCAGACCGTTGGCAGTCATACCGTGCTACCATGGAGGTCACCAGGCCACCTCATGGTAGAATGGTGACCGTCAACTAGACCCCTGGCAGTCTTAACACAACCACCACAGTGAGCAAGTTCATCGCTTGCAGTGGAGCAGTAACTGCCAGACCCACCACTGGCGGTCTCACCGTGACCACCATGGTGAGTGAACTTACCACCTGCAGTGGGGTGAGAACTGCCAAGACCACCAATGGCCGTCTCACTGCGGTGAGATGACCCACCACTTGCTGTATGGCGGTAACCGTCGAGCTAGGCCACTGGCGGCCTTACCATGCCACTGTTGTGAGTGAACTCACCGTGTGTGGTAAGGCGGTAACTGCCAGCACTGGCCACAGACTGCCTTATTGTGCCACCATGGTGAGTGAACTCACTACACATGATAAGGCAGTAACCGCCATGTTTGTCACTACGGTACCACCAAGGCTAGTCATAGCCACCGCGGTAAAGTGGTAAAGGCTGAAAACACAATTTTTTTGCCAAGTCCAAGGATTGTACAGGTACAAACTTGAAATTGAGACATGATTTCCCAACATGAAACCCCCTGCAATCATTGAGGAAGAGACCGAAATGCTTTGGTCGGTGGCTAAGATGATAAGTGTTGCAGGCATAACAGGGGCAGCTAAGGTTCATGAAACAAGAGAGGAGGGAGTGAAAGATACTTGCGGTGTGGGTGATTGCGATCTTAGACCTATCGCTAGCTCTTCGCTTGCCTTGGGGTCATGTGAACACTCTCTAGAAGATGCCTCGATTCACAACTACTTTCCTGGTGGCAAGTCATCTACCGCTATGGTTTCAGATTGTTTTGATTGGGTTGCCATGGTCCTCCTTGTAGTCCAAGTATGAGTTAATGAAGACCTCACACATGATATGTTAACCCGTACATTAGAGGAGACATTGCTAGGTTGCTGCATGAATTTTCCCTTTTGCTGTGTCGAGGAATTCTATGGTTCTGTGTCCAATTCCACTCCTTCATCTGACTGGGATTTGACTTCTTCTGAACTAGAGTCCTTTTGATCACTATCATCAGAATCTGGATGCTCGTTGTTCCACAATTTGTTGAACTTTTCATCCATCTCCACACTATCATAAGGGGCCTCGGTGCATTGAGTCTCTTGACGATATATCAAAACATTATTAACCTTTTCTTCCTTCCAGCTATATATGTTTATCAAATTGTTACAGAGAGTAGCCCTGATCTGCTTGGTCTTATCATACTGCCCAGTCAGATAGTAGAATAAGAGCCAAGGAGGCCGACCATCTTTAGTAGGGATATAATCTAGGTCAACTATAAATTCATCCGCATTCGACACTGGATTCTGATGCTTCTCCCAGTAAGGCCGGGGGTACTGTGTTACTTTGACATATTGATTTGGCATGTCATCATCGAGGTTGTTATTCCACTTATCGGAAATCCATACCAACCCCAGATGATCCAGCTTTGCTTCTAGTGAGTCGTGAGCCTTCGTCTTACTCACGATTATAATTTTGAAGCTCATCGGGCAACTGAAAAATCCCTTCTTCTTTCATTTCCCACTACAAAAGGTGACATCAATGATTGATACCTAGCGGAAAAATTCAAGCACTAGTATCCAGTATGTGAGACACGCCGGAACCTAGAAGGGCTCTTTGGTGAAGTTGCACAATTGGAGGAACATGAATTCTTCGTGTAGAAACCAGTCACACTTTGGGGTGAAGTTCTGCATGAACTCAATTTGGTCTGAGTTGAACCATAAGACAATTTTTTCTCCTCTTAAATATTACAAAATCAGATATAAGAAATAATCCAAAAATGCGTGATAATCAAATGTCATAGAAAGGAGGGGAGTCCACATGGAAACTGACTTCCTTCTCTAGTTTTCATCAAAAATGGAGAGCCCTAGACACTTCTGGAAGAAGTTGGGATTCTGATGTAAGAACATGTGAGCAAGGAAAGATGGGAATCTGAACTTCCATTAAAGATGGTATTTTGCAATCTGGCCAAGCATTTCTTGTATGAGAAATTCAATGAAATCATACCAGAAGATAGAATGTTGCTTGCATAATTTAAAACCTAGACCCAATTGAAACTCTCGGACCTCTTTGTCAGAGTTCAGACCGCAAACAAATTCCATCATTGAGAAGGCATCCTTCATATCATATTTTAAGCTCTTATCCACCACTAGAATCTTCATCTTTCTCTGAGTTTCCTTGGGCCTTTGAGTTTCCGTGTTATAGAAATTCATCGCAAGGTCTCTAGTCCTCCAATAAGACTCCCCTTTCGCTAGAGTAAATGGCTCCATTTGAGACACCTTTGAAATTTTCTCTGGGATACAAAGCATATTTTAGATAACTTCCCTACAGATAACCACACTCACCTCTTGAGCCTCAATGGTTTTGGTACTCAAGTTGAATTTTTTGATAGCCTCCTCAACCAATTTAAGGCAATAATGTACGACCAAGACCATATATTGTGGAAGGCCACTAAACCAACATTTATGCACCAGGGAATTAGGGTCGTTGTTACTTTTCATTCTTTCATAGACTGCCTCCCTAAGTGTCTTAGGGTTCCTTGCAAGAATGGGGTCATGGATATTATCCCATTCTTCTTTAACTTGTTTCTTATCCTCGGGCGAGCTCTTCTTCTCTGCAACCCACATATTCACCCATGTTGGCTTCTATGCTATCCCGAGAAAAGCATAAGAGACATTCTTGAAGATGTAGGCGGTTGGTGCCATACGCATGATATTGAATAAATTTTGGACTTCTCCTTTTTGCATCTCTTCTTGAGAACCTTGAGTAGTTTCCATTCCTTGCAAGAATTCTGCTCAGAAAGCACATTAAAGCGATATGAATGGAACCTAAAATTCTTCGCAAAGCTCTGAATTCAAAACTAAACAATCTTCTGTTTTAGGTTTAATCCACACTACGACAGTGAATTCTCTGCAATTACCTCTGTGTTTAGCTTCTTTGCGTTCTCTAGAAGTGTTATGCTCTGTATAGTTTTTTGCATGTGACACTTAGCTTTTTCTTTGATTTACTGCCAACAACCGGTAGACAATGGTTGCCTTTCTACATTTAATTCAGCATGTACTACTGGCTCTTTTGTCCATGCAAAATGAACTACTTGCCTCTTTTGAAAAGACCAAAATTCATAATTACGTTAGTGATAACGTCCCTTCAACGTGATTTCCATGAGAAATTGAGCCGTCGGTGAATTGCTTTCCATCTTCTCACATGCCTTAGCCATTAATATATCTGAAAGCATAATTAAGCTAATGTCGTAATGAGTACCTAAGAAAGATTCGTGCTCAACCTTGGAGCTTGAAATTTCCTGTATCGTGCCACCTAGCCTCTTACCGTATGAGCCATCGCCTAAGCTTGCCACCAATTTTCACTTGTTGATTTCCACTCCTTAATCTTGCACGCAAAAATTCATACCTACGGATGCAATTGAGCTGGAATATTGAGTTGGATTTTTGGTGGGATTTTCAAGTTAACACTTGATTACCACCATGCTTTGTAAGCAGACTACCTCAGATATTTCTATAAATAGGCCCTAACACGATAGTGGAATTATACTTGGAAATTTTTAGCAGAAGTAGCTTTGAGTGATTAGATAGGATTAGTATTTTGGCGATTGAGTAGGTTCAGGTATAGAATTAGTTTGCAGAGTGAAACTAACATAATGAACACTCCAATATGGTTGGTGTGCAATAAATCTCAAACAAATTTCCTACGAGAGATTTCAAACAGGCATCTGAAATGCATGACCAAGAACAAACACTCGCTGACTATCATAGCCATAAAGTGGGTCCTGGGTAGAGATTGTATCGAATATGAAGACAAATATTAAGTAAACATCGATATATGCTCCAACTTTGTTGCCTCTTTTCTGGATGCTCAGGCTCCAAAAGCCATGATTCTTTGCTTGATGCTTTAGATCTTTCCGAAGAAGTACCTTGGAGGTCTTGGCAAGGTGGTGAGTAATGCGGTGTATGGCTTAGGCCTTCCTATCGTGAGTGACTTGCACAAGCATGTTAAAGAAGACACGATGGTACTATGGATACCATTCCTAAGTGGGTTTTGGCTTAAATCACTCATCGAGCATCATGAGAGGGCCACCCACACATGCCACTTCCTCCTCCATTGCCACAATGTAGTGTTGTTCTGTGACGTGGATTGGTATATAGACTTTAGGAACCTTGTGTTCCCTCCGCCGCTTGTTTTGGGAATTGATGCTGCTTATGCTATAGGTCTTGTTGCTACCACTGATAATCCTCTTGTTGACCTTGCCGTTGCTCCTAACAATGCTGCTGCTGATGAAGACAATGCTCGTGTTCCAGACACCTAATTTCAACGCTTTTTCTCTTTTTGTATATATATGCCCGAAAGAAAAGGGCTCGCATACACATACATATAAGGAGGCTATATAAATATATAGTCAATACTTTTGAGTGCATCGCCTTAGAGCCATTTTGTCAATGTTTTCATCAAAGTATATATATATAACAAATATACTTGCTTATTTTCAACCTTTGTCTTCATTTTTGTGCTCTCCCTAACTTTATTGAATTCCTCCCATATGAACTTCTACAATATGAGTAGTATAGTCTTTCTCTATTTTCTGAAATAATGGGTTTCATGAATTTTCCTACTTCCTGTATCTGTGAAAATGTTGGAAAGAACCAATCGACAAAACATGAAAGAGAAAGTAATTACATTAATCACATATTTACACTTGTATGAAGTAACTCTAGCTCAATTGAACAATTTTAAGTGAATCCCATTAACTGGAATTTTCAGAGGCTCTTATTCCATATTTTCTAATTCAAATCCATTATTTTGTTTGCATTGAATTATTTTGAAAGGGCCCTCCCAGAGTTTTTCAAATTTTCCATGCTGGCTAGGCTTTGAGACTCTTTCATTGAATTTTAGTACCAGGTCTCCGTATTTTAGACCTTGGTCTAAAGCTTTCTTGTTGAACCACCTCTTAACCACCTGCTGGTGGTTAGTCATGGCTATTAGGGCTTTCTCCCTTTTTTTATTGTACCTCCAACAATTTGACCAACCAAACTTCCATAGCTCCATTCTCCTCAATCTCTAAAGACTTGAGTAGTTGTAGTGTAGGTATCTCTATAGAGATTGGTAACATCACCTCTTTCCCATAAACTAGCTTGTATGGTGAAGTCTTCAGGGCTTTCTTAGGAGTTATGCAGTTTTCCCATAACGTTGTTCAAAGGTTCTTATGCCTTTCCTTCTCATGATCAGACCCGATCCACTTAATGAGCCAAACTAGATTCTTGTTAGTTGACTCAGCCAGGTCATTTCTCTGCAGTTAGTAGTTTGAGGACATTTTCAAGAATATGTCATGTTCTAATGTGAGCTGACATACCTTGAAACCTAAGAAATATTTGGAATTGTTCGAGATGATAGTATTTGGCACACTAAAGCTCATTACTAGCCCCTTGAGGAAGTCCACAATTTTTTCTTTTGTCGTGTTCTTCAGGGGTAGGGCTTCAATCCACCTCATGAAGTAGTCTATGGCTATGAGAATCCACTTGTGACCAACATTGGAGGCAACGTTGATCATCCGAATAAAGTCTAGCCCCCATTGCGCAAAGGGTTCGTCTGCTACTATCGGATTGTGAGGCATGACATAATTTTTTCTTGTCCTTACATAGAATTGGCATTCTTTGCAGGATTTTATCATTTTGTAGGAGTCGTTGAATAATGTAGGCTAGAAGTATCCACCACATAGAATTTTGATGGCAGTGATTTTAGCAGAGAAGTGTCTGCCTTCAGGGCTACTGTGAAAAGTGTCGAGGATTTTCTTTGCTTTCTCTATGGTGACACATTGTAGTAATGTGCCGTTGAAATTCCTCTTAAAGAGGATCCCTTCAATAAGTGAGTACCCACTGTTTTGTAGTTGGTAGAACCTTCTTCTTTGAGAAAGAAGTCTCGATGGATACTTTTGGGTGTGCATAAATCTTACCCTATCTATCAACCAACAACCTTCAGGTTCAGACTCATTTGTTAGAACTATCTCCACTTGCTCTTCTTCAACTTCCATTTCTTCATCGTGCACCAAATATTCGCACAACCCTCTTCCTCTGACAATCTTTGTAGGCCTCACCTCAATGTCATATTCTAGGATCTTAGTGATCGAGTTGGCCCTTTTGTCGGTGATTTATCCTTCCATGATGTACTCACACACACTAGAATGTGCGATATAAACAATCACCTTAGTGCAAGCTATAAGATGTCCGAAATTATTGAGTCCCTTTACAATTGCAAAATATTGTCTTTTGATGAAGTTATAGTTCGTCTTGTACTCCTTCAAGGTTTGGGAGGAATGCTATAGGATGCTCTCCCTTTCCTTCATTATCCTTTTGAATAAGGACAATGGTGATGCTTGTCTTGCTGCTAAAAACATACATTATGAAGTATTTTGAAAAGTCTAGATTTGCCAACATAGGAGTTGAAGAAATAGAATCCTTTACCCTCTCGAAGGCTTCTCTTGCTTCTTTTGTCCATTTGAACAATTGGTCTTTTTTAAGCATTAGGGTGATTGGTCTAATTATTCCTGCAAAATAAAAAACAAACTTGCTTACAAAGTCAACCTTTCCGAAAAAATATTAGAATCATTTCTTGTTTACTGGAAGAGGAAGTTCTCTGATTGCTTTTAATCTTTTGGGATCAATAGCGATTCCTTCTTGGGACACCACATGCCCCAACAATTTTCCTTGGGGTACTCCAAAAACACATTTTTTTGGGTTCAGGGATACCCCAAACTCTTGGCATTTTTTGAAAACCATTTCTAGATGATCAAAATGGTCATCTTTAGATTTGGAAAATACAGTTAGATCATATAAATAGATGAGGATGATTTTATTGATCAGTTCGTTGAAGGTGATGTTCATTGCCAGTTGGAAAGTGGCCCCCACATTTGATATGCTGAAAGGCATTTTGGTGTATGCAAATTTTCCCCACTTGGTGGTGAACATGGTCTTGTGTTGATCTTCCTCCTTAATCTGAACCTAATTGTAGCCCCAGAAACCATCCAACAAAGAACATTTCTGAACCTGCCACAGTTTGCAAGATTGATTACATAGAAGGCAATGTGTAATGATCCTTTAGTGATGCTCTATTTAGGTCACAAAATTTAACACAAAGATGAATGTATCCATTTTTATTTTGGATTGGAACGAGGTTAGATACCCACACATTGCTCTTGATTGGAAATATAATCTTGGGTTGGATTAGCTTTCCCAACTCTTGTGCCATTAGGGCTTCAATCTTTGGATTGATGAGCCTCTATTTTTGTCGGACATGTTTAGCACCTTTTGTTAATTCGATGGTGTGTTGGATGATTTCAAGATTATATCCCCTGAGGTCATCATAAGACCATGCCACAACCCCTTTGTATTTTTTGCAGAAGTGTATAATCCTATCTTTATCACACTGCGAGACTTATTTCCCGACCTTCAATTTTCTTCTATTCCCGACCTCAACGTTGGTGAAGTCTGCCTGGTTTTCTACAAATTTCCTCCTATCATTCCTCGCGTCATCATAGTTGAATATATTTTTGAGAGTGACCAAGCCTTTTGGAAGCTTGTTTGATTTCAATTGGATGATCTTTCCTTCATAGACTTCCTCAATTTTTGGTTGAAACTGATTGGTGAACTCTCCCGACTATTGAATAAATGAAGTGATGTGTTCATCGCTCTCAAATACTTGCCAGCTCTAATCATTATTGGGAATGGAAGGTCAGATGATTAATCAAAAAGAGTGTACATTATCAATCAATCCAGAGATATGATCGAATTGAGATCCTATCATTTCCATGCAATCCACATATGAATTCTGCTCCCTTGGCACCACACGGATGTTAAAAGCTTTGAAACCCTCGATGAGGTCCCACACCTATGCCTATATGATCACATACAAACATTTTTTGCAGCAAAGATGTTTTTGACTTGATTGATTATGAGTTCAAAATCTCTGAACACCATTAATTTTTTGATACCCATGCACTCTGCGAGGCTTAGTCCTTGCATAAGACCCTCATATTCGGCTGCATTTTTTGAGAAAGAAAAATTGAAGTGGAGAGATTTGAAGATCCGCTCATTGGATGGAGACGTTAGGCATATCTTGAAACCAATGCCAACTTTGCATCTCACATCGTCGAAGTGCAATGTCCAGAGCTCTGTGGCTTGTTCGGCCACGAAATCCTTTAATACCCTCAGGAACTCTTGATCCTCATCATAGATGAAATAGGTGTCCAAACCCATAGCATGATAATTTCCGAAAGGATTGGCACCTATATGATTGGTTAAGAAGACTTCTTCTTGATTAGGTTTGTTTTCGGTCACCTGCTCATCTCCCCATAGATTTCTATCATTGGTTTCTTCGGTGAGAGAGGTATGAGTGTCCTTAGTTTCTTACTTTGTGGAATAAGTATGGATAGCATCATATTTGATCATGGCTTCGTCGACTACGTGCTCTAAAAGCAGGGGTTCTGATACTATCTTCATCTTATCTCCGTGCTTGTTCCTGAGAATTAGGTGAGACCAATCCAAAGAAAGGTATCTGCCTATTTTTGAGGTGAATTCCTTGGATAGGTAGAGGCCGAATATGTGAGGGATGTCAATGATCACAATGTCTTGTGGCATTGTGATACTAGGAAAAGAAAAGAAAGTTAAGGGCAGGTTTTTAATGAGGCCTACAGTTTCAACATTATTCCCATCCAGCTGCATAACTCCTCTTTTTAAGCGCTCATAGCTAAGCCCTAAGGCTTCGACTATCTTCTTGGGAATGAATGTGGTGCTAGAATTGAAGTCAATCATAGAGTTGTGTAGCAGTTTCTTCCCCATAATGAGAGTTAAGAAGAAGGGTTTAAGTTTTGGCTTCTCCTCTTCAGCCTTGGTCGGAGCCTCCTCTAGAGTATTCGCAAGAACTTTGGTTGGAGGTGATGAGTCCATAGTTTTTTTGAAATCTTGTTCTATTGGTTGTACAACTACTTCTTTTTGCAAGGCCTCCTATAGCAACGACTTCTGCTTTGGAATGGCTAAGATATCGCAAAGGGAGACATTAGAAAAATATTTCTTCAATTGTTCCACCATGTTGATCGTTGATGATTTGGAGACTTCGGTTCCTTTATCTTGGTGATAACAATCTCTTTGCACATTTGAGGCTATGGAGAAATTGTAGAAGGGCCAAGGAATTGGTTCAGGATGTTCCTAGGCTATAGAGTGACCGACTCGCCTGTGAATCTCCTCTTCGATCGAGTGTTGTAGTCAGACTATACTTGCGGGGTCACCGATGTGGATGCTTCATAAGTGAACACTAGTTCATCCCCTTCCATCCATGAGAGGAGGGCATGATCAGAGCTATGCCATTTTCTTGCCCCAAGGGAATTCCTTGCATTTATGTAGTGAGAACTGTGTCCTCCATTTGGGGAGAGGTGTATGTATAGCCTCCTGAACTTGTCACCATGTGTTGGCTTCGCTATTCTGCATTTTTTTGCTACAAATTTCCACGTAGACAATTTTGAGACATAGGTGCGTCACCGCAAGGATAGCACCAAGGATTGAAATCTTCAGTGAGATTATTTTGCCTTACGGTTAGCTCTCTACTTGTACTTGTCTGAGCAGTTCCCAACAAGGTCGGTATTGGTACTATTTGGTTATTTGTTTGATTCAGCGAAGTCATGCACATGACTCCTTGATATTGGTTATGTTGGTAGGAGGGCCTACTGCCTTGATAGAACTGATAAGATGCTCTTAGAGGAGAAACTTGGTTTCATTTGATAGTGGTTACTTCACTTGTTAAATTTTGTAACATCTCCCTTATGTCGCTCATCTTGTCCTTCAAAGCACCGAAAGTAGAAGCAGTATTCTGCGGTGCACTTGGATATGTGTACATAGATGGGGGTGGCACGGGTGCGCTAGTAGATGGCGTCTCTTGAGTAGAGACTGGTATTTTGTGGAAGATCAACATACTGGGATGAGGTGCCAACTTCCCGACGTCGATTAGGGTGTTCTCGGCCTTGACTGCTATGTTGTATGCATTTGGTAATGTAGTTTTGCCAAGTGATTGGATCATCATGGAGATGTCGGCGTTGATGAACTTTAAGTAGAACACAAATGCTAACTTAGGCGATGGTTGGATGGCATTCTGGATTCTCTGCCAGGTTGTATGGAACTGCGCATTGAAGTTTATCATGGTTTTCGATGGAGCTCGCTTGATTGTTGACAGCTGGTGATATAGCGAAGACCTATCTTTGTCATTAGAGAATATTTCATAAAAAGGATCTCTGAGCTGATCCCACGTGCCAATAGAGTTAGTCGATAGAGTGTGATACCAATCTTGTGCTTTTCTTCATAAAGAAGCTGCAAACAATCTTAGCACTATGTTATGATCTGTCACTCTCTGCACCAAACATATGTTCGCAACATCTTGCAGATGTTCGGATGCTGTTCTTGAGCCATCGTCGGTAAATTTTGGAATAGCTTTAAGAGTAGAGACTGAGATAGGGGCCCAAACGATGGGTGTGACTGGGGCTACAAGGGGACTTTCGGCATCCCATGTCACATAGTTTTCGTTCACGATTTGCATCATTAATGGGATCAAACAGTCCTACTAGGCAAGTTTGGATACGCGTTCTCACTAGTGGGGCACTGACAAGCCAGGTTTATCTGCTGTTCGTGACCTAGTGACATGTTGATGGCTTATACACCCTTTAGATTTGGTATATTTAAATTGTCCCACCAGGCGTGCCAAGAAAAAGAAAATTTGTTGATGCCAAAAGTTGGCAAGGTAACATTCCTTTGTGGGAAATTCAATCAAAGGGGGGACCTATTGCGCTAGATAGAGTAACCTCCGAATTTTAAAGAAGCTGACTTCTTCTATAACTGGGGTTTTGAATGGGAAAAAGAAACATATATAAAATAAAAGGATCTACCTAAGGCAATGCACCAAGATTTAGATGTAAGGCACGGTAAATCTATCTTTTAGATGCAATTTAAGGGCCCGTTTGGTAATCTGCTGTGTTCCAAAATGACAAAAATAAAGATAGAAGCCTAAATGATTCACTAAATGACATAAAATAACCTTTATACACATTTTCTAGAAAGAGGAGTCAAAGACATGATCTAAACCAAAAAACTTGTATTAAAATTATAGAAGTTATGTAAATGAAGCATTTAGTACAATAATGACACATTAAAATTTATCAAATATCAAAGAAAATAGAAAGGCTGAACAATGACACAGTCTACAAGTTCTTTACAATAATCTAATAAAGTAATGAAAGGCCTAGTTCTACCAATTCTTCTCTCAAAATCTGAAACCATGCTTCAAAAGAATAAGAAATATTTATAATGAAAACCTAGCTTGGTGAGAAAGTAACATAAAATATTATCCGATCATTAGCAATGATTTCCCCTAGCCATTACAACATAAATGATTCGAACCATGAACGGGGACGCCTTAGATCCGGATGCATCCCTTGCGAATGATGCCAGTGGTCCCTGTAGAGTTGGGCATCGACATGTTCTTTTCACTCATGGCGACAGTTATAAAGAATGGCAAGTAGTGATAGGTTGTTTCTTGACGATTTTCCTTTGCCATGAAACCTTTTAGAAGATTGTGTGGCAAATGGTCGGGGTTGATGTTCATCCTTCCCTCTATGCGATAAAAAACTTGTGCTGTGAAGACACGTGGAGGTCTCCAAGCATACTATGTGAAAAGTGGGGGTTGCCAAGACTGTGCGTGGATCAACGCTATGTGGCACGCGGTCGGGTGCCAAAAGGAGAGTGATGGAAAAAGGCACTGAGGATTGCAAAATACTAACATGTGGAAGCATGTCGGAAATTTTTACAAAGTGAGAGAATGAACCCTTGTGAGGAGCACTTGACTAACAAGTGGTGGCATTCGCATAAAGATTTTCTGAAGAGAACCCGATATTGCTTTGTATGCAGAGTGTGACCGAGACTTGAGAAAAATAAAATAACCTGAAGCGAGCTTGGGAATTATATTCACACCAAACAAGCCGAGGATGAAGAAATATTGAACCTATAGAGTTGTTAAGAAATTTTATTAAAGATATACATATGAAATGGATTTTCCTAATGATCTTAGTGTATATCACTAGTATTTAATATTGTTAATCTACATGAGTATCACGAAGGAGAATTAAGAGAGCACACACTAGGAATGCACTTGAAAACATATGTACTTTGAATTATCTTGTTTGAGGTTGGCATCATACATTCCATAATGTGTCTAGAATGTTCCATTATATTTCAAAATGTTTAGAATCTCTGTGTATGTATTTCATTGAAAGAATTAGTTAAAACCTGTAGAAGGCTATTTATTGTGTAACGATAACTTGTCTAAAAAATGGTGCAAATGTTTAAGACTCACATTGTTATTTATTATGACCTATGTCATTTAGTTCGAAGATATAACATATAGAAACACCATTAAATTTGTAGACTCCTAGATTGAAGTCCATTAGAAATGATGATGCACAATACTAGTGAACCTGCATGCTAGGCATAAATGATTTACCAACTTCCAAGTATTGTCAGTGGGAGGAACACTTAATTTTGGGTTTATGGACCTTATCACATTAATCTATAATTGTGTATCATGTTACTACCTTTGGAACTTCATTTAATGCATTTTATTTATTAGGATTTCCAATATTGTTTTAAAATATATAAAAAAATAGACAAAACAAATGGAAGCATACAAAGAGGAGACACAAAGCTACACAAAGATAACTAACAAAAAATGAATATTCAAGAAATACTTTAATTAAAATCATGAGATCAAATTTATAATTGAAGACTAGTACAATATCAGTTAATGATATTAATTTATTCCTTGCACAATCTTTCTTCTATTTCCCCTTTATTTTACTAAGTTCTACATTTGGAATTTCTATGAACTACATGGATAATCCCTAATCCCTTGCTTTCACCTCATGCATTTCTTTTCTGTGCTGATTTCAGGTGCGCAGGTTCTATAGATGCCTTGCCACCTAGCTGTGACTCTAGTGGTCATGCATCCCTGAAGAAAAGTGGTCTTATGGAATGCATTAAATTGCAGGATATGCACAAAATGGATTTGTTGAAAAGGCTTTAGAAACCTTCGGTGCAACACCGACATAGAACGCAAAGTATTTGACAGTATGCCTCAAAATTTTGTGCCAAAATGGGGCTTGAAAATTGGGTAAGGGGACCGTTGTGTTGGGACCTGAAGCCCAATGGTCACATGTTCGTTAGTATTCTCCCATCTCTTCATATTCGAAGAGATTTGTATAAATATATGGAAGATCATGTACTAGAAGATAGTGATTAATTAATAGAGTTATTACTTGCTTGAGAGTGGATGCAGACAATTGCCGAACCACTATAAATTCGTGTCTTTTATTCTATTCTTCAATTTTCTATTTTTATTCCATTTCTCTGCTCATTTTATAATTAACAATTGGTATCAAAGCCATGGAGAAGAATTGAGTAGAGATGGAAAATGATTGGGTGTTTGATCCTAGAGCTGGGTGCTTTTATATAGTGAAGAGACAGGCTAAAGTGGGAGTTTCAAATTATGAAGCTGATTCTATCATTGAAGAATTTCTTGGCAGTTTAGATTCGATAGAAAGTGATGTACAAGTGCAACCTGCAACAAGGCATCGTGTTCATTGGTGGGATGGCTGGAAAAATGAGAAGGATTCGATTGAAGAGGAGGATGATTCTAGGTTTATTTCCTTCTTGACTCTTGATGCAGTTGTGGCTACAATTGGCAAAGAGATGGAATATAACAAAGAGGGTTTGATGCAATCACTGGTTAATGAAGGAGAGAGTATGGAGTTTTCCTTCCAAGATGAGGAGGATTCCTCCCAAGGAGAGGAGGATGCAGTTTGGAAGCAGGCAAGTGAAAATGAACCTAAGGAAGAAGCTGAGAACTAGGAGGAACATCTAAACAAAGAAATTGTATTTCTAAAGGAAGAGATTTTGATGCTCAGAGAGAAAATTTTCTTTATGGAGAAAGAAAAAGAGAAATTTATGAAAGAATGGGAGTTTTCTAAAGAAAAAAGAAATAAAGAACTGAAGGAGAAATTGGCTGAGCTCAATACTATTTTTATCGAGTTAGGAATTGATAAAGAAGAAAAGAATGAAGTGGTGGAGCATGTAAAGATTTTTGGGAATCCGCTTCACCAAGAAGAATGTGAAAAGACACAGAGAAGTTTCTTGAAACATAAGATGAAAGATGAGGAAGTATTAGTCGAAAAGGAGACTATGAATCCTAGTAGGGAGTTGGCTCCATTTCTCGGTGCACCTGCAAATGATTTAAAAAGTCATGTGTGTTGGCACATTTATGGTATTATGTACCATTCAGACTAGGAGTACAACGAAGGTACTCCATCAGCCCCAATTTCTTCTGTCTATTCTCCAGATTACAATGCTACAACTCGAGATGCTTTTATGTCATATCAAAATTCATCTGATCATTTCCAGAATCTTGATGGGAATGTCCTAGCAATAATATCATCTGTTGGTTTTAATAGGGGTCTAGATTCAACACTAGGACACCCAAACTCTGGTCACATGCTTCTTGAGAGTGTTAGATCTCTTGGAAGTGATCAAGGTCCTTCGTCATCAAGGGAAGAGCTTATTTTTTGTGTTCTTTTCCCAGATAAGAGGATTGGTGGTGTAATAGGAAATGACATAGATGCAACAGATAAATTTGGAAGGCTGGTGAAGGTCCTCACTTCAAAATCAGAGCAAGTAATCGAAGCCTATCGGTACACGATCTATATGAGTTTCACATGGGGCTAAAGAAGGGGATGAAGGTGATTCGTGAGGTTGCAAGCTGCACAGTGAAAGATATTCCCAATTATCTAGAAGTTGGTGCATCAATGACACAAGTATCATTGGAGAGCATTGGCTAGGTCATTGACGAGTTCGGCAGCACCGTCTAGTGCGAAACCACCAATATCCTGGCAAAAGGTAAGGATTTGATCTCAAAGCTTGACGAAGAAAAGAAAAATTCCAATAATGATCAGTTCGAGTCGTCTTCTCCCTTGTCTGTTTATAGTAATGTAGGTGTCCAAAAATATAGTAGGCCCAAAATGGAATCATTTATTGAGTGTGCCCATAATGCATTAGAAAAGCGGGTCTGGGACAATAAGGGGAATGCAAAGAAGTTCCATTTAGATTTGATGAAGATTGCAATAAACATTCTAAGTTATAAAATCCTCTCACAGGTGTTGGCAGTTGATGCAGTCATGCGGCTTAAGGATAACACAAATTTGGAATCAATACAGATTATTAAGAAGGTAGTGCCAAAAGAGCCTTCTCCCAGCCCTACTCGATCTCCTATTGGTGGATTTTATTTAGGAGGAAATTGAGGGAACAATTTTAGTATTGGTTATGGATAGGCATATAATTCAAGTCCTGTAGGTAGCTATTGGGTTAGGATGGACAATAGATACGACCCTAACTCTAGAGGATGAGGTTGATATCCTACTTTTTCACATGTTGGCTATGGATTGAATGCATTCGTGGGAAATTGGCTTGACAAAGGAGTGTTTTATGAACCGACATAAAGTAATGTTTTGATGGGCAAGTTTGTGCTTGAGAAATTAGTAAGAGGAGATTTTGTTAACTCTGATTTGACATGGAGAAGGTTAATTCAGAGTGTTCGTAAACAAAGTCTGGAAAAACTAAAATCTTCGATGGGCTTGGTTGTAACGTGAGTTCGAAGTGGAAATGCAAGGGATGACAGTGCATGGTTGTGCCAATTGGACTTTATGGGGGAGATTGTTGGGATGTGAAGCCCAACAGTCACATGTCTATTAGTATTCTCCCATATCTTCGTATTCGAAAAGCTTCATATAAATATATGGTAGATCATGTACTGAAATATGGTGATTGATTAATAGAGTTATTCCTTGCTTGAGAGTGGATGTAGGTAATTCCCGAACCACTATAAATTTGTGACTCTTATTCTGTTCTTGATTTTTCTGTTTTTATTCCGTTTCTCTGTTCGTTTTATAATTAACACATTGGAAAAATAAGGAAAAAGAGGATTTTTGGAGATTCTAAGGATGAAAGCCCTCTCATAGACATGTACGCAAAATGCAAAAGCTTAGACAAGCACGTGAACCGTTTGACAGATTGCTTCAAAGAAATGTGGGTGCATAAATAGGGCGTGAGAACTGTTGACCTCAAATAAATGTGATCTCATGGATAGCAATAATTGTAATTGCAGCTGCTCTGGTAAACATGTATGAAAAATGTGGAAGTATAGACAAAGCCTCTGCACAATTATAGATTGACTCGAAGAAATGGGGTCTCATGGAATGCCACGACTGAAGGATATGTGCAACATGGATTTGATGAAAAGGCTTTAGAAACTTTCAAGCAAATGTAGTCGATATGTGCATAGCCAAATTTCACAACCTTTACCAATATCCTCTTTGCATTTTCCTAGATGGGTGTTTTGGAGCGAGGTATGGACATCCATCGAAGCAAATGATGGAATATTTTGTCAGATGCTGTAGTTGCAACTTCTTTCGTAGGAATGAATGCAAATGCGCAAGCACATACAAGGCATGTGAAATGTTTGACAGAATGACTCAAGAAATGCAATTTTTGAAATGCAGTGATTGAAGGTTATGCACAAAATGGATTTAATGAAGAAGCTTTAGAAACTTTCAACAAATTCAATTGGTCGGTGTAAGCTAAAATTCAGCAACCCTTTTCCAGCTTGATAGTCTATCAGAAAGTCAGAGACATAACGAACAAGGAAAGACATGGCTTATGATCTTTTCAGATATTCTAGAATGGTAGTGATTTATGCAATTTACCGTCCTGTTGAAATGGAACTTATGTGTGTTGAACTCTCCCTTCTTTTCCTCCATGAATTTAGAATTTTATTTTCATTGGCATAAACTAACTCTTCTTCAACTAGAGCTCATAGATACTTTTCTTGGTGATGAGAAACTTCAAACAACTAGTGTAGATCTACTACCAAGGGAGAATCCAGATGACAAGCCAAAACAAATTAACAATAAAATCCAATGCCAATATGCAAGTGCAACAGAAATCATAATTGTCTGAAATACAAAATGAAAAGAATAGTTTGCTGAGATATAAAATGTTTGTGCAAACTAAATACTTTCATAAAGAACTTCAATTAGAAAAGAATAAGGCCAGATATTGTATTGTGCCCTTGATATAGCATTATTCTCCCATTGACCCCTCTTTTATCCCTATTCTGGGTGCTTCAAACTTCTCCTCAAATCAGTCTGTCAACAGACCCACTGTCACCAAAATCTCACTGAGCTGTTGAGATGGACATGGAGTTGGAGTCAAAGCAGACAACATGGACTCTTGTACATGCAACTGCTTGGTTTCAAGAAAGGCCTTTATACACCCATTAACAATAGCCCCTACACTTCATGTCGAGAAATGTATTCATCCACTTCCACATCTCCCACCCTCTGGTATCGCCCAAAAACTCTATAACTAAACTCTCGTTGATTGTGGATGGTATACTCTGGCTTTTTCAGAGAGCAGAAATTTACAGCCAAAGAGGAAGCTTCTATTGCTGCTTCTCATCCTCCTCCCAATCTATTAATTATTGGATCCCCCTTGTTGGTAGACATTTGGCGAGAGATATCTAGCGTCAACTCCCTTGTACGTTACCCCTTTTCTTTTTTCTAAACCATATTTTCCCACCTGAATAGTAGATTTTGTTGCAGGAATTGGTCTGAGTATATCTGACCCATGCCTCCACCCATATGTGGCCCATACCTACGTTGTAATGAGCCAACTACCAAGCTTTTTAGACTGTCACAATATTATTTATTTAAATAAAACAAACTGTTAATATTTAATTTCAATTAAACATTACTAAAACTACTTCTATCATCCGAAAACAATAATATCGCTGCCCAGACAATTAAAATTAATAATATAATGATTATTTAATCAAGCAATAATATTACTGACTGATATTATTGTCATTATCATCTAATATTAATTTTATTATTACTATTTGTATTTATCTTTGCTTGGACATTAATATCACCATTTATTATTAAAATTATAATAATTTCTATTTTAGGATTTAAATTTAATATTAGCATCTTCACTAATGTTGATGTCATTTTAAATTTTAATACTAATATTATGCTATAATGTTAATATTTATGTTGTTAACAAAATTGATGGTTTACTAATCATTGTGAACCATTATTAAATCTGAATGTCATTATTATTAAAGTTTTCTCTACATCTATCTTTTATACAATCAGTAATGTTATCATTTTTCCCACAAAAACACGTTATGCCACAAAATCTTTCTTACAATATCCTCTTAGAAAGACCTTGTATTCACATCAAGATAACTGCTCGATATACATTTCTCTAGTCTATAAAGTTTGTCTATGGAGGTAATAATTTCATGACTAATGTCAATAGTGGTTCCTTTTGTTATAATAAAATTATTAATTCTATATTCTCTACACCAGCTCACATTTCTTGAACCCTTCATACAGTGATGACTACACCTATATGTTCCACCACTCAATAGAACTATTCATCAAGCTAAAACACTATCAAGATTAGTAACATAAGTACTTACATATAGCGGTGAAAACTAGTTTCACTTAACAACATAATTCATTTGTCTTGGTTATGTGCCTACCTGGTACGAGAAGAACAAACCAACACATTTTATAGTAAATTATGACCAAATGAAGTAGTACTCCATTTCTTCTCTTAATACATATTATTTTATGGGCATAAATAAAAAGAAAACTAAACATGGTAAGAAGAATGCATACCTCATCTATATAAGCATTTACTCCACTCTCTCGATTCCCTCAAGTTAAAGCTTGGACTACATCCACATTTTCACGTGAACCCCCAACATTGCCAAATATATCAAAAACCTTTATTTCATCCCTCTTAGGAGCTCTCAAAATTAATTTTCAAGGATCAAGGGATATTATATGCAAGACAAGGACACGTTAGAATTCTCTTGCACGCTTAGTTACAATTGTTAGTACAACATATCAAACATAACAAAAGCAACATGAGCTTACTCATATATCATTTATTTATCTTTTGATAACATTATGAATCATGATTAAGTAGTAAGTCACACACAACTATTCTCATTTGTATAATTTTATGTATGAAATCTATGCTTACTAGGTCCATTATCCTCATGCAAGTAAAATAATACAAAATACACCATAAAATATATGAACTCTATGTCATAAAGTACTTTGTTACCACATAATAGAAATTTTCTAAATACATTTATAGGGAATTGACCAGGTGGCCTCACAATATCCTACAACCAATGCTTTTCACAAACTGATATTTCTTGAGGCATTCGGTCCATGAGTTTGGGTGTCATCTCTTTACACTCACACCCACTCATTCGCAATGGAATTCTGCTTAATACTAGTTGTTGCATTTGCTTGAAAGTTCGATATCCTTTTCATCAAATATGCTTGTGCTTAATCTTGCAGTCCTATGTCCTTTCCCAACCGATTACCCTTTCTTTGGAAGCTCTTTAAGCCTTGGTAATGGGTTCAATTAGCGCGTCCTCTTCAGTTGCAGCCAATTACTCTTGCTTGAAAGTTTCTGAAGCCTTTTCAATAAATCCAAGCCGTGTACACCCTGCCAAAATTTGTTTCATAAGAAGGGATCTCTTTGAGGCCTACTGTCAAACAGTTAATGCCCCAATCAATTTCGTTTATTTGAAAATTTCTCTAAGGCTCTTCCACCATTCTTGCGTGCACCTTGCCATTAGCTCTTTCTTGAGCCTAGATCTTTGTTGAGGCCTCTCGTCAAGTAGTTCATTGTGCCCTGCTGGTTGAGCCCCGTCACTGTTTGAGAACCCCCACCTTCCGTCATTGCCAGCGATTAAACAAAATTATGGATTGTATTTTATTAAATGCTGGATATGCGTTGCTAATGCAAGTTTTGTACTGCGTTTGATTTATTAGGAATATATTTACTATAGTGTATTTTGGCATATTTCATTATAAGTTGCATTCGATCTTTCTCTTTTAGGTTTTTACTTTCATCGGTAATAAGATACCCATAGATGGGTAATCGGTAGTATTATGTCCCCATTTCTTGCCATGATATATTGTCTATCGAATGGATTCAAAATAATACTATGGTTTTATTTTATATATATATATATATATATATATATATATATATATATATATAAGTATATATATGTATATGTGTAAATATATATATATATAGATGTATGTATTTATAAAATATTATATTTTGGTTGTACCATATTGATATTGAAAATAAAATGTCAATTAAAATCATTAATTGGATGGTTATTATAAAAAGAATAATTAAATTGTGATTTGATAATGTAGGTTGTGTATTGCATTGGTATAGTATGAGTTTGATAAAAGATTAAAATGGAATAGGGGTAAGTGCACCAATCTGTGACACAATTTTGGTGTCAAATTGAAAAAAATCACAAAAAAGGCCAAAATTGACCATTTGGCGCACACCAAATGTAAAAGTGAAATAAAACCAAAAAAAATGTTTGAAATCTACATTTCACTTCAACCGGCGGCTTGGCTTGGAGGATTTGAGCTCTGCAACTCGCCCTCGCCAAATCTCATCCATTTTTTTGCACTCTTAATTTGTGATTTTTCACGAGGATGTCGCCAACACGTCAAAGAGGTCGAAGATTACGAAGAGGTATGCATTTTTATTCTATTTTATTTCGAATTTGATTTAGAATGCAGATTGAAATAGGTTTTTATAATAAAACTTTGTTCTAATTCTCAGGGAATGAATCTCCACCTTGAAACAATGAGAATTCACAATCACCCCCTCACGAAGAGCCTCCTATACAAAAACAACTTGAAACCCCTCCATCAATTCATAGGCATCCTCAAGGAACACAATAAAATATTCTAAATCAAATTGAAAACAATAAAATAGACATTGAACAATTAATTGGAAGATTAACTGAGCATGCCGAAACCCACCCTTATAGGAGAGGGTTTGCGCTGAATCATTGAAGTCAATTGTAACTCACGTAGGAGAAATGAGAGAAAATAAATTTTTGGTCAAATAAGAGGCATGAGATGAGACAATTTTATGCTAGTGGTTTGTCATATGCAGATGTCAAAAAACAAAAAAATAGCAAAGCCGACTTGTGTGCCCTATTTACAGACCTGAGAACCAATGCACCTTTGTCTCATGCATGTAGGAGGTTCCCCATCCATTGGTGCTGCCATGAGTTAATTCAAAATAAATTTTGGGAGTGGTGGTGGATGGTATTTGACCAACCTCCATGCAACAATCATGAGGTACCGCAATAATTTTTGAGGAAACTCTATTGTGAGTTTGTCCTCAATAAAATGCCAAATTATTTTGACATCTTAGACTTTCAGGGTAGAGGTGGGGGATCCACACATGATAGACCGACAACACGACGCAAACCACAGTTGGCATTGAGACCCTTGGCCAGACCCATGGTGGAGCATGTCACCATTTCTTCCATTGATAAGTATAATGTAGAGATGGACACACTGGAGTCAATTGGCTCACTCACCCAGACTTTTTTACAGTGTGCGAGGCCTCTAGTAGAGCCTGATGTAGAGGAGACGTGTAGGCCTTGAGCTCCACCCCACCATTGTGGCGCTTGTGGTGTTGTTTGCACACATACGATTATCAGAGTGCTCGGGATGCAACTACACAACCTACATCAGTTGTAGAGGCGATGGCTTTCACAGATGATATTCTTAATGATACATTCGGCATTGTCATTCAGGTAAAATTCAACAAGATCATTTAATGTTGTTTATTAAATCATATTTTGAAATTTAAGAATAACTAAATTAGTAGAATTTTGATATGATGAAATTTCAGGGTCAGAGTGTTCATGAGACGTGCTCCATTCCTATAGACCCTTATTCATTCTTGACGATGAGTTCACATGTATGCAACTAGTATTAAAGATATTATTATTACATTTGAACAATTGAATTTTATATTTGAATGTTTGTCTCATAACATGCTTTGGATTTCAAACAGTTTCCTGGTGGACCTTCGACTTCCACACCTCGCAATTCATTTCCTCAAACAACTTACACTCAGGTAGCCTTTATTCATTAATGGTGTTGTAAAACAATGCTAGCTAGTTTTCATAATTTTGCGTATACAAATCTAAAAAATTGATGAGAAACACAAACATTGCATTTGTATTCCTTGATCATGTCACATTATCTTCTCCTAATTCACTTTTTTGTTCCTTTATTCCTTCCTAATCCCATCCCATTAAAATTTAATAGTTCACCCTATTTTCCATGATCCCCTCCTAGCCCATCCCACTAATATCTTCTTGTCCATGCTATGTGTCATTATGCCCTTCTACTCCCATCTTATTGTACCCATTATTATTTCACCCTAGATGTTCCATGATCCCCTATGTTCCTTTATGCATTCTATGTTATACCATCTTTATCCATGTTTCATCCTAGATAAATCTTCTCTATTGTTGCTACACACAGGTCAAGTTCACACTTTGTGTACTATAGTCAAACCCTAGAAACCTCCTAATTCACCCTATGTTGCATTATTCCCTACTAATCACATCCCATTAACCTCTAATTGTCCACCCTATATTTTGTTATCCCATCCTAGCCCATCCCATCAATCTATACTAGTCCATCCTATGTTCCATTAATCCCTTCTATTCCCATCCCATTACCCTCTCTTATTTCACCTTATATTCCATTATCCCCTCTTGGTATTGTCCCACTATCTTTCCCTAATTCACCATATGTTCCTTTATTCCCTCCTAATCCCATCCCATTAACCTCTAATAGTTCACGCTATATTTTGTTATCCCATTCTAGCCCATCCCATTAATCTATTCTAGTCCATCCCATATTCCATTATCACATTTGACTCCCATCCCATTGTACCCTCTATTATTTCGCCATATGTTCCATTATCCCTTGTTGGTCTTGTCTCTTTATCCCTTCTATGCTATAGCACCTCCATCCAAATTTTATCCTATACACCGTTAGAAGAAATAAATTTTCTTCCACTCAGTATTGACCAAAGTTGTCTTCTCCATTACTGCTGCACACCTCAACAACCAACTTCATGTGCTATAGTAAAACCCTAGACACGTCGTAATTCATCGTATGTTCCATTATCCCTTTGAAAGCTACTAGTAACATAGTAATCCTCACTTCATTTATGTGAGATTCATTGTCATTATGTTGACAACATGCCCTCATTGGTAGCATGCCCTCATTAACATTATTTCATCAACATATGCAATACAAATCTCAATGAGCACTGAAATTTGGCATTTGCAAGAGTTTGGACTATCCCAATGGACTTAGTACTTTCACCATTTCGTGATCTATAAGCACTATATTGTAGTCTCAACTAAGGTCAACCATTTACTCTTTCATTTATGATAGTTATAACGAGACTACTTGAAATTCTTTATATTAATGTTAGATATGTTGTTTCATTTGAAGTTCTTGACATCAAACAACCCTGGTGATTTTGGTGGCACGATGGACCATGGAGTTGTTGTAGCAATAGCTAGTTCTAATCGATTGAGAGAGGTATGCAACAGATTAGTCGATTTGACATTATATTTACTCTTTTATGGTCTATTATAGAAAATTTTCATAATACTTTTATGTAGTTTAGTTTATATGTTGATGGTTGCTACAGGTGGTTATCACTCTAGATCATGGATGTGGTAATGTTGCAAATGTGCATGATGACTATATGTATGCGGTAAGTGATTATATTTTGTTATATGTCATTCCACAATTCAATTTCTATGTATCAACATCTTTACTTTTTATTGTATCAATTGAAGGTCCAAAGTGAAGAGAGGAGGACTAGTGAGCGTGTTCGAAAGACAAGAGAACCAATAGTCACTCCATCCAGCCGAATTTTGAAGGCAGCACAGGATCTATTTCCTTCCCCTAGAGGGAAATGACTATGTATTAGGGTCGTTTGTTGTATTCGTATGTTTAATTTTGGAACATATGTTTTGTACTATCGATATATATGTGACAATTTATGTCCATATGGCTCCTTTGTACTAAGCCTGTATGGATTTTTTGAATATATTATGTATACTTTTATCAATATATATCATTGTATAGCCTTACAACTTTTTGATTAAAGAAAATATTATTTTTCTACTACCATTCTTGAATGATGTTATCACACGTATCGTGTAAATTGTATGCTTGAATGTTGTAGGCATGGTTTTTTTTTTACATCTAATGCTTAATTAATTACTGTTGATTGCTCAATAAGCCCCATCTAAAGCGTATTGTGTAAGTAAGCTCCATTCCTGGTGGTTTGTATCCTTTGGAATGCTTCAATTACTTGTGCCTCACTTATTAACATGTATACTTCACGTATATTCCATGTATGCACGTGTATGCTTCATGCTTCCAATGCATAGCAGCAAAAATATTTTGGGGAAAATAATTGACAAACCAAAAGTATAAGAGTTTTTGAAAAAATCGGGAAAAAATCATATTTAAAAAATGTAAAAAATTGTAGAACAAGAGATAAAAACTAATTTTTTTGAAATTGAAAGGTATTTCCATAGCATATAGAGATATAGAGAGAAAATAAAATAAAGATTTTAACTAATGAATTGTAAAATATAGATTTTTGTAGTTTATATTCATATCGTTGATTACATTGCATTGCACATCTTTCAAAGTCAAATCATTACTTCACATTGCATAACTAATAACTAGATGCTAATAGATGACAAAATTTCAATAATTACAATATAGTTTCTACAAAGTCAACCTAAGCAGTTATGCAATTACTTCACATTGCATAACTAATAACTAGGAGCAACTGCCAATTGCATTTTCTTATCATGGCATTCTATGAGACCAAATTTCTTTGAGGTATTTTTTCAAATAGTTCATTGCCTTGTCTATGTTACCACATTTTTCATACATGTCTACCAAAGAATATTGTCAAACAATTCACTGCCTTGTTGCTATGGCTAAAAGCCTAAAACAAGTGCTTTTGAACAAGCTATGGATTCCTAGAAAAAATATATCAAAAGCATAATAGAAAGCAATAACATAGACAAGGGAGTGAATTGTTTGAAAAAATGCATCAAATAAATGTGGTGATGGAATGCCATGACAAGCCATAGACAAGGAAGTGAAATATTTGAAAATATGCCTCAAAGAAATGTGGTCTCATGGTGATGGAATTCCGTGACAATCAAATTTCTTTTGATTGTCATGGCATTCTATCACCATGAGACCTCATTTTTTTGAGGCATTTTTTCAAAGAGTTCACTGCCTTTTCTATGCTACCACATTTTTCATACATGTCTATTAAAGCATTATATCAAACAATTAATTTCCTTTCTGCTATGGATAAAACCATAAAACATGTGCTTTCGAACAAGCTATGGATGCTTGGAAAAAATCTAGCAAAGAATAATAGCAAGCACTAGCATAGATAAGGCAATGAACTGCTTGAAAAAAATGATTCAAAGAAATTTGGTCTCATGGTGATGGAATTCCATGACAAGAAAATGGCTATGGATTGTCATGGAATTCCATCACCATGAGACCATGTTTATTTGAGGCAGTTTTTCAAATAATTCACTCCCTTGTCTATGCTACCACATTTTTCGTACATGTTTATCAAATAGTTCACTGCCTTGCTGCTATGGCTAAAATCCAAAAATGGGTGCTTCCAAACAAGCTATGGATGCTTGGAAAAAATCTATCAAAGCATAATAATAAGCAATAGCATAGACAAGGCAGTGAACTGTTCGAAAAAATGCCTCAAAGAAATGTGGTCTCAATGTGCTTGTCATGGCATTCCATCACCATGGGACCACATTTATTTGAGGAATTTATTTCAAATAGTTCACTACCTTGTCTATGCTACGACATTTTTCATACATGTCTACCAAAGCATTTTATCAATCAATTCACTGCCTTGCTACTATGGCTAAAATTCTAAACAGGTGCTTTCAAACAAGCTATGGATGCTTGGAATTTTTTTTATCAAAGCGTAATAGTAAGCAATAACACGATGAAGAGTAGGGAGGCTTTCAATCAACTAAACACAAATCCAACTAATACACCAAACCTTTATTCCTCCAAACCCTTTCAAGGGTGATTCTCCTCAAACTTCACTATTTGTCTTGCAAGTCTGTAGACCCAACTTCTTGACCTTTTCTTGCAACTATTACTGCCAACTCTCAATCCACTCACCTTTTTAGACACCCTTTTAAGCCTTCAAAAACATATCACAAAAACACACCAGGTCACTTTGGACCAAGACCAACAAAATAGGGCTACTATGCTGTCCTAATTGGCCAATTAGGCCAAATTTTCAAAGCAACTATACTCCAAACTATCTTCCCATCATAAATATCTATAGTTAGTCATTTATCAGACCAAAAAACCTCCAAATCCACAATCTTTAACCTGAGAACCGCTCCTTCAAACCCACTTTTACAAAACCCTGATTTTTAGCAAGTTTAGGGTGGGTTTATTGAAAATCCTATTCTCACAACTCATCACACCTTTCCAAAGCATCAATCATGCTTAAAATAATTTTCACATGCTTAAAATTCCCTCACAAATTTCTACCCCAAAGGATTTCAACCATTTCCACTCTTAAACCACTCAATTTCACCAAAACTCATCAAATTGCCAACTAGGACATCACACCAAACCACTCAAATCACCTCCCCTACTCCAGAAACCATGCAAATATGTTCCCTACCCCTAATTATTCCATTCCACCAAGTTAATGTAGGATTCAATGGGTGGAATGGCTAAAATGTCATTTTTACACACTCTAAGCCCTTAAAATGAATCTACACAGGAAGTTCAAGAAAAAGACCTCTAAAACCCACAAATATTTGTGAAATTTAACAAAATTGTTTTAAAATGAAAGTAGACTCCTTCTACTATCCATTTAAATTCATCTCACAACAATAATCACCTTGTACGGGCCGTACAATGGTCTGGAAAACAAAAAATGCAAAGAAAATGAAGGAAAATGCCACCTTTGATATTCAAATTTTGAATCTTCTTCAATCAACCACCTTTTACAATGTCTACAAAGCCTTTTAAACACCAAAAAACCTCCCAAACCCAACATAACTGAATTTTAAGCTTCCCCAAACCAAAATGACCTTTCAACTTCCTAAATTTGCAATTTTGCATTTCTGCATTGATAACTTTTGTCAAAATTTTCAACTTTTTACATTTTTCCTCAAATAACCTCAAAATGACTCTAGAACAACATAAATGGCCTTATTACATCAAAATTCCTTAAAAAACTCAAAAATCCAAACTAGGACTCCTATTTGCGAAATTCAAACCATGGTGCTCCTGCACCATAGCATAGACAAGGCAGTGAACTATTTGAAAAAATGCCTCAAAGAAATGTGGTCTAATGGTGATGGAATGCCATGACAAGAAAATTCACTAGATTGTTGAATGGAATTCCATCACCATGAGACCACATTTATTTGAGGCATTTTTTCAAATAGTTTACTACCTTGTCTATGCTACCACATTTTTCATACATGTCTACCAAAGCATTTTATTGAATAGTTCATTGTCTTGCTACTATGGCTAAGAGCCTACAACAAGTGCTTTCAGACAAGCGATGGATGGTTGGAAAAAATATATCAAAGCATAATAATAAGCAGTAGCATAGACAAGGTAATGAACTGGTTGAAAAAATGCCTCAAAGAAATGTGGTCTCATGGTGATGGAATGCCATGACAATCCATAGCAATTCGCTTGTCATGGCATGGAATCACACCATGAGACCACATTTCTTTGAGGATTTTTTTCAAAATTTCACTGCCTTGTCTATGCTACCACATTTTTCATACATTTCTACCAAAGCATTTTATTAAATAGTTCACTTCCTTTCTGCTATGGTTAAAATCCTAAAATAGGTGATTTCGAACAAGCTATGTGGTGCAGGAGCACCTTGTGCATTGTTTGCCTCCAATAGGCAATTTTGTGTAATTTGAATTATCTCCATGAAATGTATGTAAAAATGTCATGTATGGACCCATTCTAATGTAATTAAGTCACAAGTAGGTCTTTAGGTGGTCAAGGAAGTTAAAATTGCAATTTTTTTTGTCATTTTGTTACAAAAATGCAAAAGTTGCAAAATTGCAAAAAAAAGTAAAAACAAGAAGATGAAGGGTCATGTTGTTTAGGAAGGTTGTTGGTTAGTTGAAGATGATGGGGTAGTTGTTATAACTGATGTAAAAATCTATTTAAAGAATTGTGAGGGTGAGCAAAGGATGGGTATATTGTATCTTGAACAATTTTTGCAATAAAAGTACTCTTATCTGCATTTTCATCATTTTCTCTTTTGATTTCATACCTTGTATGGTCAGTAAAGTATTTCATATGCCATAATATTGATTATATTTTATAGAATAAGGTGTTAGCTTATTTTTGGAAGTGATTTGAAGGACTTACATTAAGTTTAGAGGGGTAAAGAGTAAATTTTTCAAGAAACTTCTTGTATCCGTAAAAAACAAGGGTTTGAGAGTCTAATTTGTATATGGAAACCATTCCACTGATGTTGGCTTAGGAGTTCAGTGGAATGGGTTAGGATAGGTTTTTCTTGTTGTTTTCATGGTTGTAGGTACTGGGAAGTTAGATTTCAAGGTTTATGTTGTTGCCCTCACAAAATTTCTATGTTTTCCATGCGTAAAGTGATGCCTACAAGTTGAAATTTGAAGAAATGGTAGAGAAGAAGGTTGGGAGATAGTTAATTTACCATGTGCAAACATTTTACAGCATGTTTGAATAAGTGGCAAGGTGGCAGGAGGTTTGGAAAGCATAGATCCACTAAAACCCTATTTTGCTTGGTTTAAGATGGCCTAGAATGAGGGTTTTGATACTTGGGGTCTTAATGAGTCTTCCAATCTCTAAAAGTTGGTGATTTGGAAGTTTTGAAACCCATTTCAATTCTTCCCAAGGTTATTTGAGGGTTTGGATTTGTTTTGTGGATACTTTCTTTACAAATTTGACCTAATTGGTGCAATTTGTCATAGGAAAGTCAATGATTCTGTTATAATTTACAAAAAAGTATACTTGTTGTTGAGGTATGTTGATATATGCAATAATGGGTCCCTAAAAATATACATTATGTAAGGTGAATCAATCTGGATGAGGAGATTTTCCCCTTTTTGTCATAATGGACTACTGCAAGCAAAATGAGTGTTTAGGGTGTAAAGGTTGGAAGAATTGATTTTTGAGACCTTTGTTGGTTTGATCCTATCTTAAAACATGATTTTAAAGGTTTTTATGAAATCAGTGAAAGTATTAGTTTATAGTTCCATTTGTGCTTTCTTTGTGCCTTGTGAAATTGAGTTTCTTTGAGGAAGAGTTGGTGAAAGTTGGATGAGTTGGATGAATTGATTGTTTTAGAGTTCTCTAAAAGTTTTTTTTGTTTGATTCAATAAAAATCATGATTATTGAAGTGTTTTTGGGGTCTGGTAAATTTTTTGAAGCAAGATTTGCTGTTTGATGTCTTTTAGCTAAGAGAAAACAAGTGAAAATGAAGGGAATTTAGTTGTAAGTTTGTTTGATCTTCTCAATTTTCTATTTTTGGTTTTAAGAATCCTTGAAGTTAGTAGATGCTCTGCATCACTATGGATTCTTGGAAAAAATATATCAAAGCATAATAGTAAGCAATATCATAGACAAGGCAGTGAGCTGGTTGAAAAATTGCCTCAAAGAAATGCGGTCTCATGGTGATGGAATGCCATGACAATCCATAGCAATTTGCTTGTCTTGGAATTTGTCATGCCATTATATCACCATGAGAGCATGATGTAGAGAAGGGAGGAAAGCCTTCTCACAATCACAAAACAAGAAAACTCAAACTATCCTTCTTCCCTTACAACCCTATCTCATCAGTTCTTCACAATTTCCTCCAATTTTCCTTGTAGCCATACAACTAGAGAAATTTGTGCATATATCATAAAATAATCATCAATTACACAAACCAAATAGAAATCTAGACACCCATGAATGCCTTCAAAAACATATCTAAACCCTATACCCTAAACCCTTAAACTATCTACCCACTACCCTTAAACCCTTAAACCCTAAACCCTAAACCCTTAAACCCTTAAACCCTTAAAACCTAAACCCTAAACCCTCTACGCTCTACCCTTAACCCTTTACCCTCTACCCTCTACCCTCAAGTCCCTTCTCTCTCAACCCTACACTCTCAACCATTAAACTGTAAATCATAATCCCTAATCCCTAAACCCTCTACCCTTAACCCTTAATCCCTAAACCCTAAACCCTCTAACCTCTATCCTCAACCATCAACCCTAAAACCCTAAAACCCTCAACACTTAACTAGGTTAAACCCTAAACCCTTAAAGCCTGTACCCTTAAACTATAAACCCTAAACCCTAAACCCTAAACCCTAAACCCTAAACCCTTGAACTATCTACCCTCTACCCTTAAACCCTTAAACTCTAAACCCTAAACCCTCTACCCTCTACCCTCTACCCTTAACCCTCTACCCTTAAACCTCCCCCCTCTCAATCTCAACCCTACACCATCTACCCTCAAACCATAAATTGTAATCACTAAACCCTAAACCCTCTACCCTTAACCCTTAATCCCTAAAACCTAAACCCCAAAACCTCTACCCTCTATCCTCAACCCTCAACCCTTAAACCCTAAAACCCTCAACCCTTAACTAGGTTAAACCCTAAACCCTTAAACCCTCTACCCTAAAAACCCCTAAACCCTAAACCCTAAACTCCTTAAACCCTAAACCCTTAACCCTTAAACCCTTAAACCCTTAAACCCTAAACACTCTACCCTCTACCCTTAACCCTCTACCCTCTACCCTCAAACCCCCCTCTCTCTCAACCCTACACCCTCTACCCTTAAATTGTAAACTGTAATCCCTAAACCCCCAACCCTTAATCCTTAATCCCTAAACCCTAAACCCTAAACCCTCTACCCTCTATCCTCAACCCTCAACCCTAAAACCCTAAAGCCCTCAACCCTTAACCGGGTTAAACCCTAAACCCTTAAATCCTCTACCCTTAAACTATAAACCCTAAACCCCATACCCTAAACCCTAAACCCTAAACCCTTAAACTATCTACCCTTAAACCCTTAAACCCTTAAAACCTAAACCCTCTATCGTTAACCCTCTACCCTCTACCCTCTACCCTCCAACCCCCTCTCTCTGTCTCTCAACCCTACACCCTCTACCCTTAAACCATAAATTGTAATCCCTAAACCCTAAACCCTCTACCATTAACATTTAACCCCTAAACCCTAAGCCCTATACCCTCTACCCTCTATCCTCAATCATCAACCCTAAAACCCTCATACCTCAATCATCAACCCTTAACTAGGTTAAACCCTAAACCCTTAAACCCTCTACCCTAAACCCTAAACCCTAAACCCTAAACCCTTAAACTATCTACTCTCTACCCTTAAATCCTTAAACCCTCTACCCTTAAACTATAAACCCTAAACCCTAAACCCTAAACCCTAAACAATTAACCTATCTACCCTTTACCCTTAAAATATTAAACCCTAAACCCTCTACCCTCTACCCTTAACCCTCTACCCTCGACCCTCAAACCCCCCCTCTCTCTCAACCCTACACCCTCTACCATTAAACAATAAACCGTAATCCCTAAACCCTCTACCTTATATCCTCAACCCTTAACTAGGTTAAACCCCGAACCCTTAAAGCATCCACCCTTAAACTATAAACCCTAAACCCTTAAACTATCTACCCTCTACCCTTAAACCCTTAAACCCTAAACCCTAAACCCTTTACCCTCTACCCTTAATCCTCTACTCTTAACCCTCAAACCCCCCTCTATCTCTCTCTCAACCTTACACCCTCTACCCTTAAACCATAAACCATAATCCCTAAACCCTAAACCCTCTACCCTTAACCCTTAATCTCTAAACCCCAAACCATAAACCCTCTACCCTGTATCCTCAACCCTCAACCTTCAACCCTTAACCTTTAACCAGGTTAAACCCTAAAACCTTAAACCCTCTACCCTTAAACTATAAACCCTTAACCCTATACCCTAAATCCTAAACCCTTAAACTATGTACCCTCTACCCTTAAACCCTTAAACCATAAACCCTCTACCCTCTACCCTTAACCCTCTACACTCAAACCCCCCCTCTCTCTCTCTCAACCCTACACCCTCTACCCTTAAACCATAAACTATAATCCCTAAACCCTATCTCATCAGTTCTTCACAATTTCCTCCAATTTTCCTTGTAGCCATACAACTAGAGAAATTGGTGCATATATCACAAAATAATCATCAATTACACAAACCAAATAGAAATATAGACACCCATTAAGGCCTTAAAAACATAACTAAATCCTATACCCTAAACCCTTAAACTATCTACCCACTACCCTTAAACCCTTAAACCCTAAACCCTCTATACTCTACCCTTAACCCTTTACCCACTACCCGCTACCCTCTACCCTCAAGCCCCCCCTCTCTCTCAAACCCTACACCCTCAACCATTAAACTGTAAACCGTAATCCCTAAAACCTAAACCCTCTACCCTTAACCCTTAATCCCGAAAACCTAAACCCTAAACACTCTAACCTCTATCCTCAACCATCAACCCTCAACCCTTAACAAGGTTAAACCCTAAACCCTTAAAGCCTCTACCCTTAAACTATAAACCCTAAACCCTAAACCCTAAACCCTTAAACTGTCTACCCTCTACCCTTAAACCCTTAAACTCTAAACCCTAAACCCTCTACCCTCTA
>CM021102.1:382477921-382511411 GCA_007115665.2 Sequoiadendron giganteum
TTAAATCATTAATCCCTAAACCCTAAACCATCTACCCTCTACCATCAAATCCCCTCTATCTCTCAACCCTACACCCTCTACCCTTAAACCGTAAACCGTAAACCGTAATCCATAAACCCTAAACCCTCTACCCTTAATCCTTAACCATTAATCCCTAAACCCTAAACCCTAAACCCTCTATCCTCAACCCTCAACCCTAAAACCCTCAACCCTCAACCCTCAACCCTCAACCCTCAACCCTCAACCCTCAACCCTTAACTAGGTTAAACCCTAAATCCTTAAACCCTCTACCCTTAAACTAAAAACCCTAAACCCTAAACCCTAAACCATTAAACTATCTACCCTCTACCCTTAAAATCTTAAACCCTAAACCCTCTACCCTCTACCCTTAACCCTCTACCCTCTACCCTCAAACCCCCTCTCTCTCTCAACCCTACACCCTCTACCGTTAAACTATAAATCGTATCCCTAAACCCTAAACCATTAATCCCTAATCCCTAATCCCTAAACCCTCTACCTTCTATCCTTAACCCTTAACTAGGTTAAACCCTAAACCCTTAAAGCATCTACCCTTAAACTATAAACCCTAAACCCTTAAACTATCTACCCTCTACCCTTAAACCCTTAAACCCTAAACCCTAAACCCTTTACCCTCTACCCTTAATCCTCTACTCTTAACCCTCAAACCCCCCTCTATCTCTCTCTCAACCTTACACCCTCTACCCTTAAACCATAAAACATAATCCCTAAAACCTAAACCCTCTACCCTTAACCCTTAATCTCTAAACCCCAAACCATAAACCCTCTACCCTGTATCCTCAACCCTCAACCCTTAAACCCTAAAACCCTTAACATTTAACCAGGTTAAACTCTAAACCCTTAAACCCTCTACCCTTAAACTATAAACCATAAACCATAAACCCTAAACCCTAAACCCTTAAACTATCTACCCTCCACCCTTAAACCCTTAAACCCTCTACCCTCTACCCTCTACCCTCTACCCTCTAGACTCAAACCCCCCCTCTCTCTCTCAACCCTACACCCTCTACCCTTCAACCATAAACTGTAATCCCTAAACCCTAACACTCTACCCTTAACCCTTAATCCCTAAACCCTAAACCCTAAACCCTAAAACCTCTACCCTCTATGCTCAACCCTCGACCCTAAAACCCTAAAACTATCAACCCTCAACCCTTAACCAGGTTAAACCCTAAACCCATAAACCCTCTACCCTTAACCCTTAACCCTTAATCCCTAAATCCTATACCCTATACCCGAAACCCTAAACCTTAAACTATCTACCCTCTAAACTATAAATCCTATACCCTATACCCTAAACCCTAAAACCTTAAAATATCTACCCTCTACCCTTAAACCCTTAAACCCTAAACCCTAAACCCTCTACCCTTAACCCTTAACCCTCTACCCTTAAACCTCCTCTCTCTCTCAACCCTACACCCGATACCCTTAAATCGTAAACCGTAATCCCTAAACCCTAAACCCTCTACCCTTAACCCTTAATCCCTAATCCCTAAACCCTCTACCCTCTATCCTCAACCCTCAAACCTAAAACCCTAAAAACCTCAACCCTCAACCCTCAAACCTTAACAGGGTTAAACCCTAAACCCTTAAACCCTCTACCCTTAAACTATAAACCCTAAACCCTAAACCCATAAACTATCTACCCTCTATCATTGAACCCTTAAACCCTAAACCCTCTACCCTCTACCCTTAACCCTCTACCCTCTACCCTCAAAACCCCTCTCTCTCCCAACCCTACACCCTCTACCGTTAAACCGTAAACCGTAATCCCTAAACCCTAAACCCTTAATCCCTAATCCCTAATCCCTAAACCCTCTACCTTCTATCCTCAACCCTCAACCCTCAACCCTTAACTAGGTTAAACCCTAAACCCTTAAAGCATCTAACCTTAAACTATAAACCCTAAACCCTTAAACTATCTACCCTGTACCCTTAAACCATTAAGCCCTAAACCCTAAACCCTCTACCCTCTACCATCTACCATTAACCCTCTACCCTTAACCCTTAACCCTTAACCCTCTACCCTCAAACCCCCCCTCTCTCTCTCTCAACCCTACACCCTCTACCCTTAAACCCTAAACCCTCTACCCTTAATCCTTAATACTTAATCCCTAAACCCTAAACCCTAGACCCTCTACCCTCTATCCTCAACCCTCAACCCTAAAACCCTAAAACCCTCAACCCTCAACCCTCAACCCACAACCCTTAACCAGGTTAAACCCTAAACCCTTAAACCCTCTACCCTTAAACAATAAACCCTAAACCCTAAACCCTTAAACTATCTACCCTCTACCCCTAAACCCTTAAACCCTAAACCCTAAACCCTCTACCCTCTACCCTTAACCCTTAACCCTCTACCCTCAAACCCCCTCTCTCTCTCAACCCTACACCCTCTACCCTTAAATCATAAATCGTAATCCCTAAAACCTAAACCCTCTACCCTTAACCCTTAATCCCTAATCCCTAAACCCTAAACTCTCTACCCTCTATCTTCAATCCTCAACCCTTAAACCCTAAAACCCTCAACCCTCAACCCTCAACCCTCAACCCTTAACCAGGTTAAACCCTAAACCCTTAAACCCTCTACCCTTAAACTATAAACGCTAAATCTTATACCCTAAACCCTAAACCCTAAAACCCTAAACCCTTATACTATCTACCCTCTACCCTCAACCCTTAAACCCTGTTAAACCCAACTAAACTCTCTACCCTAATCCCTCAACCCTCAACCCTTAATCCCTCAACCCTTAAAACCTAAACGCTCAACTGTCTACCCTCAACCCTTAAACTGTAAACCCTAAACCCTAAACCCTAAACCCTGTACCCTATACCCTTAACCCTTAAATCCTCTACCATCTACCCTAAACCCTTAAACCCTCTACCCTTAAACATTAAACCGTAAACCGTAAACCCTTAAACCCTAAATCCCTAAACCCTATACCCTCTACCCTTAACCCTCTACCCTCTACCCTCAACCCCCCTCTCTCTCTCTCAACCCTACACCATCTACCCTTAAACCATAAATCGTAATCCCTGAACCCTAAACCCTCTACCCTTAACCCTTAATCCCTAAACCCAAAACCCTCTACCCTCTACCCTGAACCCTCTACCCTCTACCCCTTACCCTTAAACCCTAAACCCTTAAACCCTCTACTCTTAAACTACAAACCCTATACCCTAAAACCTAAAATCTTATACCCTAAACCCTTAAATAGTCTACCCTCAACCCTATGCCCTCAATTATCAACCCTCTAACCTAAACATTGGATCGTGAACCCTAATCTATCTCTGTCCCTCCATCCTTTTCTCTCCTTATCTCTATCCCACTTCTCCCTCCATCCATTCCTCCCTCTCTACCCTAATCCCTCAACCCTATACCCTCAACCCTTAAACCCTTAAACACTCAACCCTTAACCCTCAACCCTCAAACCTCAAACCTCAAACCCTAAACCCTTGAACCCTCTACCCTCTACCATCAACCCAATACCCTTACCCTCAAACCTGATCTCTCAAACCTTAAACCTAATCCCTCAAACCTTAAACTTAATCCCTCAACCCTATATCCTCAACCCTCAAACCCGCTGATGTTGCTTTCTGCACAACAACAACTCAGAAAAAATATCCTATTTCTCTTGAAAGGTAGATCTCTATCAGAAAGAGATAATCCCAAGGTCTCTAATGTCAAGTCTTGACAAATGCAGTGAAACAACTCAGAGATAATTTGAAAATGCTAGTAATCACAAAGGGACCTTACAAAACAAATATTGGATCTTCAAACTTATAAGATTTTTCAATGTGTTGATACTTGAAATTCCTAGACCTAACTCAAACTCGAAGAAATATCAGAAGACAAGGGTTTCAGAAATCCTAAGATTAATATCACTCCTAAGATACACAATACAGATGACAAGACTATTGAAACCGACCAATCCCTCAAAACTAATTTCTGCTCAACCCAGTTTTATCCTGCAATCTTATAGAAACTGTGCAATCTTCTAAGGAATTAAAGATTTTCAGATCATGAACATCTATTCAAACCAACCCTTATTTGCAATTGAAATGAATAAATACCCACAATTGAACTAAACACACAAATATAAGATCCAGGCTAACTTTCCACAACAACCCACAATCAATAAGTTGCCAAAAGATTGGATCAAGAATCATTACAACTTTCCAAGCATCTAACCACGAATATCACTAAATTGTTTAACCCTAAATCTAACATCCATTAGAAATTTCAAAAGAAATTTATAAAGATAGAATAACAAGAACCATGCAAGATATATCAACCCAAGAGAGGCCACCAATGCACACTATCTTCAATTGTATTGAATTCATCCAATAGTAGCAATAATTCTAGCATTCGAGGTTGGTTCAGAAAATTAACTCCTAAACCTAGCTTATACTTTATCACTTTGCTTTCTTCTAAGTCGAATCCTCTAACTAACTACACAAATGAGGTGAAATTCCATACTTATAGAGAATGTAATCCCAATTAGGGTTACAAGGAAGGTCAGCCACAAAAATAGGTCGGCCAAAGAAAAGAAAACCCCTAAAATAAAATACAACATTGCATTAAATGAATGAGGATCCTTTCCAGGTCGGCTTGGAATATCTAATATAACTCGATCCATTGCATGTCAGGGCTGGAGGAGAAATAATGGGAAGCACAAATTTTGAGGTAGTCACCCATTGGATGGCCCCATTTTATCCTGTACCTTAAGGAAAATCTCCTCTAGGTCGGCCAAAGGTGGAATATTTAATACTTTGAATCTTCTATCAAGGGATTTAATTTCTTCCCTTAATTTCCCGATGACCTCATCCCACTCCAATTTTAGGGTTCGATACTTCTCCATGAATGCAACATATGAGGCTGCATCATCAAGTTGGTGCATAGTAACTAGACCATCATCAACCGAGGCATAAATCTCATGCCACCATTTCCTCAATTGCCCCAAATTTAAGTGCTTTGGTGCAAACTTTTTCCTTCCTGTCATAATCTCAAAGAATGCAATGCACTTATTATATATGTCAGTTAGGGTGCCCTCTATTTTTTCTCCCTTCTTATGTATCTTCTTCAGTACCCTTTACCTTATCTACAGAGCTTCATAGCATTCCCAAGGTTCGACAACCTTTGAGGAAGATAAGATTCCATCGCCTACAAGCTTCTCTTTAGTATACTCCATGATAACCTTGGTTTTGTACAACAAGAGGTCAACATCTTCCTTACCTTGAGCCAACACATTTCTCAACCATTGTACAGACCTGTGGGAATCTCCACCAGTTCATAATATGTCCTTGATTGTGTCATCTCTTTTAGCTTCTACTCCCTGCAACCAATCATGTGTGACCTGTGTGGTAGCTTTCATCTTTTCCAACTCAATGATGGTCTCCTTAGGTAGAAGGCCTATTGTAGATGATGAAGAGATAGATTGCAAAGATTTCATGAGATCCTACAAATATCTTTTCAATATCTCATTCTCCTTCTTCAATTCCTTCTTTGCTTGTACCTCTTTGTTTAATTTTCCTAAAATTGTAGCATTGGAGCCTTTGAATTCCTCAACTTCTTGTATCATGGATGTGGGCCCCAGATTAATGGTTTGAATACTATAGTCCTACCCAGTTACCTCATCCCTATTCTCATCAGGTGCAAGAGTAGCAATGTGGATCACCCGGTTATTTGCCTCATCTCTATCAATTCTGGAAATAACCCTAGCCTTTTTCTTTTCTTTGCCCTTTCCTATGTTGGCTAGTAGATCATCCCAATTTGGAGGGGTATCATCTACAACAATATGCTTATTCTTCAGTCTTTCACTAAGCCAACTAGGTAGAAAAGCATCAGGTTGTTGTTCATTCTATGTTCCCTTTTTAGTGCGATTATAGGTTCAGTCCATTCACTTGCCCTACTAAACCATGTCGGATATTTCAGAATCTTCAGGGAAAAGAAACTATTAAATGTGAATGGAAAATAAACACTCGGATTCAACCATAATCACTAGTTCTACCGAATGCAAGGGAATCCAAGAATAATCACTGGGTAAAATGAAATTACACACAAGACTAGGCTTGGGATGAAATAAAACTGGCAAAGGGTGGCATAATCAGATCATGAAATGAACAAGGATGGCCACATCGATCTCAGAGGAGGCACTGAAAGGTAAAAGGAATTGACCCTAATTGACTTACAGACCTCCATCACTCTGAAATCCAAACTCAAAGCATACCCAATACGTGAAAGAATCGTTCACATTCATCAATCTAAAGCAAAGCAAGGAATACATACCATTGGTGAAGTGAACTAGGTGGTAACAATGACTGGTAGCAAGCTTTGATGCACTAGCAAGCAACAACAACAATGATGCTAGGAAAATCACCACCAAATCTAAGAATCCACAGGTCCAATCGCCAAACCAAGCCAAGCACTCAAGATCAAGCTCTTGTCAATTCAATTGAAACAAAAGAAATTGATTCATAGCATAAAACCCCCCAAACTTCATTAAACATAATCTACAGAGTCTGTATAGGGAGTATAAATGAAATGACATGACAACCCAGAATGAGTTCGGGGATCTGAGGTGACGAAGGAACTTTGGGAAATTTCGGGGAAGACAGAATTCTCGAGGAGTTAAAATCTCTGAAAAATAGTGCAAAACACACCTCCATTAGGTTTTTGAGGTAACTGAGGAATGCTATCCAGAGAGGGAATTGCTGAAAGCAGAGAAAAACCCAAAATTGGCCCCAGGACTCATAATTTTCAAAGTGTTTCTTCAGTAGGGTCTCTTTACAAGCAATACAAGCATTGAGGAACAATCCAAGGTGACCAAATCTCACAACAAAAAGACCAAAGACCAAAGAGAAACCCAAAAAGAGAAAGCAAAGAGGGTCCCTACTTTTAGTGGGGCGTGTGTGCAAAAACTGCACAACAAATGGAAACTTCTACTGGGGAAATATTCCAAAGCATTTCGATGACAAACTGGAATCAAGAACCTAAAATCTCTGGTTTTAGTCCTTACACGAGGTGACCTACAAACAAGGTCTGAGAGTTCACAAGAAAGCCTACCTTTCCTGCACCAAGGTCAAAGTGTGTGTACATGTATTCATTCCCTTTCCTTGACTACAACAAGAACCAAACTTAGTTTGACCAAGCTACATAAAGATTCTAGCTCCAAAAGCATCCTGGATAGAGCCTCGCTACGAGTCAGGCATCCATAGCCCCAATGAGGTTATCACTGTGATCCTCCCAAGGATAGTTCTACTGCCAGCCAGGCATCTATAGCCTCAATAGAGATACTAAGATACCCCTGAGAATGCGAATATATCTTCTGCTCTATGTAGTTCTTTCTTCTCTCTTTTTTTTTTATATTCTTGTAAGATCTCTTTAAAATTTCCCTTTCACCCTGTAAGCAATGGAGCTCACATTTAGGGCCAAGAATCACATCGGCACTAGAGTAGAAGATAAGATTTTTCACCTAGTCAGACTTCATAAGGACCATATGCAACCTCATAATTTTAAAGATTTATGTAAAATATGAGACCTAAATGCATTCAATATATAACTTAACCAAATAACCCTCAAATTCCAATCATAGGTGACACCAGATAAAGGGGGTCTACCGATTGAATCTGGAAGGATGATTGAAGTTTTTAAAAGAAACATGCTAGGAGAAACCCAAAAACATACCGATCATGCAGGTGCAACAAACCCTAGAGAAAGCCGAAGACGAAAGAAAAAGAAAAACAAGAGAAAAACTAAGCAAACCAAAGCAGAAAACAACAAGGAAAGCAGAAAAGAAACCTACTCTAACCAAAGAAATAACAGAACAACAAGAAGGAAACCTAAGCTAACTTTGTACAAAGGGAGAGCTGGAAACAACTTAGGACTTGAAATAATGTTTCAAGTACTGCCCATTGACTGGCAATGGGATGTCCTCTCCAATAAGGGTTTTTAAGGGGAAGGCATTATCTCCCAGGATCTATGAAATTTGATAAGGGCCAAGCCAAAGTTTGTCGAATTTTCCATGCTCCCCCTTTCAGACATGGGCTTTGTCCTAGTAGAGGACCAAGTCAGAGATTCTAAAGGATTTCACCTTGGATCTTCTATCAAACCATCTCTTCACTACACCCTGATGTTTAGCAAAATTTTCTAGGGCTTCATCTCTTTTCTCTTCAAGGTGCAATAGTTCAACCAAGTGGGCTTCATGCTTATCCTCTCTATCATAATATTCATTAATGAACTACAAGGTGGGGATATTTAACTAGATGGGAAATACAGGTTCCAAACCATACACTAGGTGATACAGAGAGTTTCCAAGGGATGTCTTTTGCCTGGTACGATCTTCCTAGAGAGAAAATCTAAGTTGGGTGTGCCAATATTTGGGATTATTTTCCAACAACTTATGGATGATAGTTAAAAGATTCTTATTGGAAGACCTGGCTAAACCATTACCCTGTGGGTAATAATTAGATGCAAACTTTATAAGAATCCCATGATCAAAGACCCAGTTAGATAGTTTCAACGATGCAAATGCAGGACCATTATCACATACTAAAGCTAATGGACACCCAAAGCAATTGATAATACTTGATTCAATGAAATTGATTACTACTTCAGATGTATATTGTTTGCACGCAAGAGCCCCAGTCCATCTAGTGAAATAATTAGTGATAGTGAGAATGCACGTATGGCCCGCAGAAGAAGGTGTGTTGATTGGACCAATGAAATTCATGCCCCACTATGCGAATGGTTTTACCTCTATGACTGGCTGAAGTGGCAAGGCTGCACGTTTCTCCTTACTTGCTGTAGTCTGGCATAAATGGAAAGTCCTCACATGGTTGTGTGCATCTTTGAACAAGGTAGGCAAAAAATAGCCTGCTCTCAGGATCTGATTTGCAGTGGAGGGTGCTGACCCATGACCTGTGCCATACCTGTGATGAAATTCAGTCATCACTCTACCAAATTCCTCATTTCCCAAGCATCTCAAGTAGACATCCTCATGATTCTTGTTATACAAGACAACTCCTTTCATCATAAAGCTTTCACTTTTCAGACGCAATGCTCTTCTTTGCACGGAATTGAGGTGTTCAGGTCATTGCTGATTCAATAGGTAATAAATAATTTCATCGTACGAGTCCCCTGGGGAGACATCCTAGAGGTGATAATGCTGAGCTGTGAGGTCAGGGACCATCTCAACCATTGTCTTTGTTAACCCTGTTCCTCTTACTAGTTTCATGGGTTGGATCTCAATATCATACTCTTACAAACTGGTTACCCTTTTAGGCCTTTGTTCTTCTAACTCATTTTGTATTAGTAACAACTTCACTATAGGGTCAAGTACTATGGCAAAGACCTTATTCCTCAGGATATAGTGTGTGGACTTCTTCACTGCTCTAACCAAAGTATATGCCTTCTTTTCTACATTAGGGTATCTTAACTCTGCATCCTTTAAAGGAACAGTCATGAAAGCTATGGGATGTTCATTCCCTTGGTTTGATTTCTGAGTCAGCATGCCAGTACAAGAATGTTCTAAAGAAAAAGAGTAGATATAGAAAGCTTTGGCATAATTAGGAGCTACCAATATTGGGGCTTCAACAATGGTCCTCTTGATTTTCGTGAATGCCTCCTTAGTTTCTATACTCCATTCAACCTTTGCCTCTTGGTTTAGCATTGCATTCAAGGGTTTCACTATTTTTGCAAACCCAGTGATGAACTTTTTGATGAAGTTGATTTTCCCAAAGATAGATTTCGTCTCCTTTTTACTTGTAGGGAGCTGAATTTTCAATATAGATTTTACTCACTCTGGATCTATAGCAATACCCTGCTTTGAAATGACACGCCCTAGCAATTTTTGTTCAGTAACTCCAAAATACACTTCTTTGGGTTAAGTGAAATGCCAAATTCTCTACACCTCTGGAATAATTTCCATAGGTCTGTTATGTGACCGCCTCTCTTCTTAGAAAAAAATGTCAGATCATCCATATAAATAATTATGCACTTACTAATGATTTCCTTAAATGCAATATCCATGGTTCTCTAGAAAGTGGTCCTAACATTGATCAGTCCAAAGGGCATTCTCTTATAAGCAAAAGTCCCCCATTTTTTAGTAAATGTAGTTTTTTGCCTATCCTCATATTGCACCATAACTTGGTTGTACCCAGAGTAGCCATCTAGAAAAGACATCATCTGAGATCCATTGACAATCCGAAGTACTTCGTCCAAAGAAGGAACTGGATAAATATCTTTTTTCGATGCCCTATTAAGATTCCTGAAATCAACAAACAGTCTAATTTCTCCATTTTTCTTTCTTACTAGAACTAGGTTCGCAACCCATGTTGAGTGTCTCACTGGAAATATGATTCGTGCTGAGAGTAGCTTCTGTAATTCTTTCTGAATGATGGGCTCCATCAGAGCATTGATTGGCCTTTGTCTTTTCCTGAATGTTTTAACATTTGACTTCAAGGGAATAGTGTACGTAATGATTGAAGTATCATATGTCTTCAGGTCCTCATAAATCCAGGCTATCACATCCTAATAGGTGTGTAATGCATCTATGATTCCTCCCCTTTCTTTTGGAGGACATACCTTGCCAATGAAGACATTTTTTATATTATCTAAGGTTTCTATGTTGTAGGCCTCACACTGACTGACGAGAGATTCCTTTTTGGATAACTATTCATGATCCCTTATCCTACCCAAATCAAAAATTCTTTCTAATTGCACCATACCCCTTGGGATAGTGTTGGTCTTCAAGTTGATGACTCCTTCTAGGTCCATTTGTGCCTCTTGAGGTTCTACTTCATCAATCACCTAGGAGGTGAACACATCATAACTGGTGATAAAGTCGAGAATGTGCGTATCATCTTCAAACACCTAGAAATTAGTTACATTATCAGGTACTAAAGGTACTGGAGTAAGCTCCATAGTGAAATTCTTCAAACCTGGGAGTGATAGAGGTTGCAATGTGTTGGCTACCTGTGCTAAATAATCTACCATCTGATTTTTACTATGAGGGATCAACTAAATTTTGAAAGCATCAAATCCCTTGATGGGATCCCAGACTCGATGTCTATAATTAGTCATCCTTTTGTCATGGCATGAATATTGTTTCCTCACTTGCCTAACTATTAGCTTAGAATCCCCAAATACTTGTAGAATCTTAACTTTCTTCCTTAGTGCCATCAATAGCCCATGGACTAGGGCCTCATACTCAACTGCATTATTAGTGCATTGGAATTGGAGCCTATGAGTAGCAAAATAAGTCTTACCTTTTGGGTTGCTTAACTCAAATCTTGCTCCAGCACCTTATTTTGACTTGGATCCATCAAATCTTAATGTCCAGTAGCCATCAGCTCCTGATATTCCTAAGTTATCCTTGGCCTTACTGCTACTAGGAAGTTTTTCAGGGGGCATTGGTCTTTTACCTTTAGGATCATCTTGAAATATTTGTACATCTAATCTGACAGTTGGGGTCAGATTAATACATCTTTGAATATGCTCCACCGCTGTTTGACATAAGTAACATTCCATCTCAGAGTGAGGGGCATTATGTACTCTACACTAATTGGGAAGGATTAGATCCTCAAACTTCATCCCTCTTCTTAGCTAGATTTGATCCTCTACACATTTCTATATAAACTCCTGGAAATTGTTTAGTAGCCCAAGTTTTCCATATTCTTGATCATTGATTTCCTTTGTTAACTCACTCAGTGCCTCAAAACTTCAGGATTCTGATGTGAACTCACCAACAGAGCTCTGTAACATAAAAATTTCTTCCGCATCTGAAACAGGGGCAGCTAGTACATAATTCCCCATACTAACCTTTGATACCAATATCTCATTTGAAGTATTCTGGTATTCAGTAATCACATACATCATTCTAGGTTCCCTTTCAATTCGTATTTGATTTGGGACTCCTTTCCAGGGAAGCCACATGTGGGAATTATTTGTGCATGTGTATCCATTTAGTGCCTTAGTGAAATCTCGTCCTAAAATCAGACCATAGGTGTCAGGAATATCTGCCTCCTGAATGTTGATCACTTGTTGCACCCTGGGATCTAATGCAACCTACATGAGAATCATGTTTAATTATCCTGCTACATTGACCTCTGTCTTATCTAGTTGAGTGACCTTCTTTTGAGAGGCAGCAGGAGTAATTCCCAGAGCCCTATAGACAACAAAAGGCATAACATTTGTAGATTCTCCTGAGTCTAGGAGAAAATTGTGTAGGTTCTTCCCAAAGATGTATACAAAATCAGAAAAGGAGGGGTTTATATTTTACCCTAGAATAAATTCAATTGTGTCTTAGCTTGTGCCACCTAATTCTTATCCTTTTCTTTCCCTCTTTTGGTAGACTGTACCTAACCTTGACTCTTGGGCAGCTATGGATTGGGAGTCTTTCCAATTGCTTCACTTACTATCTTCCCTTGTGAACAAAAAGACTCTTAAACTATATTTCTGATAACAAGAACCCTTAATAACTCAAAAGGAGAAATTCTCACCTTTACTTTCCTAAGTTCTTCGGTCACATACTCACCCAATTTCTCCACATTCATATCAGCATATATTTCTTCAAGATGACTAGTTTGCTTATCAACATTACCTTCTTTCAATGCATCAGGTTGTTCTCCTTTTGCAAAGTACTGTTTCAGCACCTGAGGATAGGATAGATTATTACTGGCATGTGGATCTGGTAGAGTAGTAAAATTATTTGGAGGGATAGATGTTGTGAATGGGCCTCCAGCCTGAGGGTTCCTATTAGGTCTGTTCCTCAAATCATATTTCCTTGCAGGTTGTTGGAACATCTATACTTCTTCAACAATAGCTTCCTCCTCATCTAAGAGGCCATTATTGTTCTCAGTTCCTTCATTAAATAACTAAGAAATTTAATCTTTGTTAAACACCTATTCAACCTCCCCATTCTAGCTACTTGACTCCTCTTTAGGCTCATTCTCTTCATCCCTCGGGAAAGGTGCATGGTTTAAGACTAGTACCGGAGAATCATAGGGGTTGGAAGGTACTATCTCCTAATTAGTGGAGTTATTCTGAATTTCATTATAGAAGATTGAAGTAGTAGTCTGGAACTCAGGACAATCCAGCTCAGAATGCTGGCCTGTCTTATGAAGCATGCACCATCTAGATAAACCTGCCTCTGCCAGGTATACACCACTCAGAGGTTTCTCTTGATTGGGAGGCTGATCTAGTGGAGTAGGAACTCCTCCATTGTTAGGTCTAGTGTTCCATGGCCTATTTTGCAGAGCTGGTTGTCTCCTTTTGAAACCTTGTCCACCTTGTTGCCCTCTGTCAAAGCTCTATCCTTGTGCAACATCTCGATTCTCCCTGTTGTAACTTGATTGCATGTTTCTCTAAGCAGCTTGGAGTTGACTATTCTGATTTCTCAAGTAAGCTACCTCCATATTTAGTTTTTTCACTTGCTGAGTTAGCTCATCTAACCTCTCCTTATCAAGACTATTATAAGGCACTAAATTCACATTGTTTTGGGGATACCCTGACATTCCTCCAGAACCAATGGACTGATTCAAGACTTCTGAATTTTGCAAATATGTAGGAAAACTAGCCTATTGCTATGGATGAAGGGATTGATTAGCATTTTGCTGTGGATAACTGGGTACCAGGTGAGCCTAACTGATTGGAGGACCTGGGTGAGGAACCAGAGGAAGTTGAGGAATGGGGTTCATAATAGGAGTATGATTGGTCAAAGCCTAGTTAAGAGCTTCGACTTGTCTAGGGTGAGCAACAGGTCCCATAGATGGAAAAGGTCCCGACAAGTGTTGTCTCAGATTAGTGCTAACCTTAACATCTTTTGTATATGCAGTGAGAAAGGTAGTTGGGGGATTAGTTATCCACTTAAGGAGGGTGGAAGTGAGACTATCAAGGGCTTCAAAATAAACCTCTAGAACAGTAGCATCATCCACAACATAGGGAGATTGTAATCTGGTATATGCACGGTGGAACCTATTTTTGAATGATCATATAGGCTCATTAACTTCCCTCTTAACCCCAGTAAATTGCAAGTAGATCTCATTGGCACTGATAGGAATTTTGAAGTTCTGTAGAAATGTAACCTCAAGTTTAGTCCAATTATGAATTGATGCAATAGGTAAATGATTGTACTAGTAAAAGGAATCCTCTCCTAGGGAATAAGGGAAGATCCTGCATGCCACATCTTCATGATTAATCCCTCTATCCCTCAAACAATTCTAGAAAATACTAACATGCTCCTCTATTGTCCTATTAGGGTCATTTGTAAGGAACTTAGAGAAAAAAATCTCAGGGTTCTTGGGCATGACATTGTAGTTATTGAAGGATAGAGGTGATGGGTTGTTTGACAAGAAAGCCATTGGTGGAGGTGGAGGTGGTAAAGGCTGATTGATGACTAGTTGGGATTTTTGAATAGGGATGGCCTAAGAATTAGATGAAGACGGGCTTGATGAGGGTGAGGATGAAGGGGAGAATGGGGGTGGCTAGGTGGATGATGATTCTTCCCTCCTTCTGGTCCTACTTGACCTAGTTGCGGGTGGTAGTTCCTGAAACTCTTCTCCTGGCATGGATTTGGTTCTCCTTCTGAATCTCTCAGGAGATAATGGCATTTAGAAAACATTCCAGCTTGCTTACTCAGGCAATCCTTCTAGCACCAATATGTTGGAGGTGTTTTTTGCAGAACAACAACTGAGAAAAAATATAATATCCTATCTCTGTTGAAAGGTAGATCTCTATCACAAAGGGATCTTACAAAACAAATACTGGATCTTCAAACTTATTAGATTTTGTAATGTGTTGATACTTGAAATTCCTAGACCTAGCTCAAACTTGAAGAAATATCAAAAGACAAGGGTTTCAGAAATCCTAAGTGTTATGCCTTGCATAACCACCCCATCTTCTTCCTTGGTCAAAATGGGCCCCCCTTTATGTTTTTGTCTTGGGTTGTTTGTCAAACAAAGTTTGGAGTCTTTATTTTTCCAACACTTTGTTTTTCTTTGGTTTATTCTGTCGGAACCGGAACTGGAATCGAATCGGGTTTTGAAATTTGTTTCAAAGATCAATTCTAATTCTCATCTCGATGGTCCTTTTTTGTTGTCTTTTTGGTTTGTCTTTGTCGGAGTCAGGGCCGGAGTGGAAGTTAAGTCTAAATTTATTCAAGGTTTCAAAATCAATTCCCGGTCTGTCTCCGCCTCCACTTTTTGTTTTATTCATTTTGACTTAGGTTTTGTGTTAGGTTTTTCTCGTTTTGTTTTGTTGTTTCATTCACTTTCTTCTTTGTTGGCGGAACCAAAGCCGGAATGAGAATCGAGTTGGAAAATTGGAAAAGTTTCTAATTATTTTTCACTCCAATTTCACTCCCACCGTTTTGGGTCATTGAATTTACTGAAGTCACACAATAGTAATGTGCCAGTTCCCTCTGCATTTTTGACTCTGCTCTGCCACATTTATGGCATTAATTACAAGAGATCTGTACATATGAAACTGCGAGTTTTTTACCTTAATTAGGGATTAACTGGTTGTTATCATCATTTTTTTAAAAGATCAAGAGTGAACCAGAGTTGCAGTACAGAATTTATGCATGTGAGTCAATCAAAAGGGAGACAATTAGGTGTGGATTGCTTCAGGGTACTAACCTATTTATTTGCATTTGAGGCAGGGTTTTCTGTTCTTCTCTTTCATTTTATTTCACGTTTGCATTTTTTTTCAGTCATTGGTTTCATGCAAATTCATGATTCTCAGGTCTATTGTGAGTTCATGTGATTTGTTTTATTCTCTTTTTGTTTGGTTTTCTTGTTTTTGTTTTTGCTTTTCTGATATTTTGTTTCTCGTTTGTTTGTTTTTGACACGGTCGTTTTCACTTTTTAATCGTGACCGCATCGTGGTGCCCTAGTTTTTAAATGCATAGATTAGTTACTATTTTTGCATTGGTAGAGTTTGATAAATTATGGTTTTACTTAGGAATCCTATTGCACATTGAATTTGATTAGTTTGAATGGGGTTAAATTCGTGCCTTAGTTATTTGAAATCGAGGGTTTGTGATTTAGGGTTTTGACACGTTCTTGTTTTAAATATGATTCCCTAATTATTACGATTGCCTCTCGATCATATGGGGATGGTCTTGTATAGGTTATTTTTAAGCCCCTTTTGTTTTGGTATGACCTAGTCCTTAGACCATGATGTTATTTATTATTCGGTTAAAATATCTTGTGGCGTCATAATTATTGTTAGGCAGAAGCGGGATCATAATCAATTTAGACATTGAACCATGTTTTGTAGAGAGTATTGATTCCATTTCCATCCCGTCTCTGAGTCTAATTACAATAAGAAGCAGGCTTTCAAAATAACGATAACCTAGGTGGAAGCGGAAGTGGAACTGAATATAAAATTAGAAAATCTTCATGGAACTGAATCGGTTTTTGTTCCGATTCTGATTTTGATTACTCTCCAACTCTGACTCCATACCCGCCTTGTTATTATTACACGCTCAATACCTATTTTGGTCTCAATCCTGCCTTGTTATTGTTACACGCTCAATACCTATTCCGGTCTCGATCCCGCTAGTGTTTTTGAAAAAGACAGTTTAGAATATTTTCTCCCTGGTTCCACCTCCGGTATATATATTAAGGGTAAGATCTTAAAGCATATTTTGTTATATTTGTTTGAGGATATAATTCAAGGTTTGTTGCAGGAATTTAAAGAATGTTAGGAACATCAGGAGAAGCTTCTCAGAGGAGTCAACCTGCATTATATTCAAAGGCATCAACTAAGACCAAGAAGATCAAACTGGAGCTGCTGCCTTATACCTTGAGGAATAACCATAGGGATCCTGCCATCACTATCAGTAAGGTGGAATCTGATTGGGCTGATACAGCTGACACCAATCTAGGCCCATTCAGTTACAAGGAGCTGTACTCAAAAAAATTTACTAAGGATATAACAGGGAGAACTGGAAGAATAGTTGAGTCTGGCTTGGCTCACATCACTATTTTTCCTCTATGCATCCAATGCCCAAAATTGATCATGACAGTAGCAGGAACTTACAATCCGGCCACTAGACAATGTATGGATTCATAGGACAATGTGATCATAGACCTAACTCCTCAAATGTTTCAGCTAATGTTCAATGTCCCTAATCTAAAGATCTTGGCACAGTTGAATGAGGCAAATGCTTTGGAGATATATAGCAAGCACAAGGAGGCCAATAAGGCTCACTTGAACAAGAAATGGTTGAGAATAGAGAAGAATTCCCTGACAAAGCTCCATGTTCAACCAAAGAGGGCAGAATTTTACAAGGAGGTATCAGACCTTATAATGATGTTGTCTAGAGTCTTTGGGAAGAGGGATGCGTTTCATTTTAAGGAATGGATGTTTCCTTTCAAACAATATTTGATGGCAGGCAATAGTTTGATTGGCCTATGATTGTCTCAGATACTATACATGATCAGTTGACCAAAAGAAGGGAAACTAAGAGCTTTTTTATGACCTCTTATGTTGTTATTGCAACAGCCAGAGGAGGCATCTTTCCAAGGTTGAATAGAGTGGGAATATTGGGGGAAGCTAATGGAAAAAAGAGAGTATGGGATCATTATGACCAGCTATCCCTACAGGTTTCTGAAACACAATTTAGAAGAGTTAATGATGCATTCTTATATGTATTCATTAACCAACTTATTGGAGATGCAGGGTACAGATTGAGCTAGGAACCCATGGCCTTTATCACATAATGGGGATGTTGGTATATCCAATACCCCAAGTTTACTTATTTCAGATTGGCAGGATTTGAGGGTCATCCCCACTTACTTCCAAGATGCTGCAGCAACAAGATGATTTTGATGGAGTTTGTCTACAAAGCTTTGGGGGTGAATGCCCGATTTGGAATAAAACACAAACCAGGTTGTCACAAGTTTCCCATGCAATTGGGTGAATATAGTTGCCCACACCTTGTGGGAGCTAAGGTGGTTTGTAGTGAATTGATACACCTAAATTTGGGCTTGTATACTGTCAAAAAGCACTTTGATCCAAAGAAGAAGATGAATGCTTTGCTGGATTCGGTCTTTGACAAACATTTCAACCTGCTAGAGGACTTTTGGAGTGATCTTCAGGATGAATATGAACTCAGAAAGAGGAATTATGAGAGGTTGCCTGTTTCAATCATGGTGGAGTTTGGGGTCAAAGTTGACATTCCTGATACATTAGTAGATGATGGGGTAGTGTTGGATCCTTTGTATGAAGCATTGAATAGAGGTACCAAGAGTTTGGATCTAGTAGATGGGATGGTGAGGAGTACATAGACATCAAGCAAATAGGGAGACCAGTCTTGGATAGGAATATCCATTGGGTTATTCTCAGAGCAAAAACTCCTAGGGGTCCAGCTCCTAAGAAAGGGAAAGGATATAAGAGAATCAAGAGGAAATTGCCTCCCAAGGAGCCTTTATAATTCTTGCCTCCTGATATTGAAGAAATCGAACTTGAAGCCCCGACTCAAGATTTAGCTAGAGTACAAGAGGAGGATGCCCCAAGAGGACCCGTGGCTTCAACAACAGCAATAGGTGGGTCATCTACTCAAGTCCCTCTGATAGAGCAACAAGGTGGAGAGATGCCTAAGGGGACTCTTCATGGTATAGATGAAACATTAAAGGGAAAAGGAGTAGAGCTGGAGATCCATGATGTTGAAACGGACTCTGATGAGACCTTATTAGAGAAGGATGCACAAGAAAAGATGCCTCTAGAGGAGGAAACTGAACATGTGTTAACTGAAGAAGATCAATGGGCACTGTTTGAGAAAGCAAAGAAAGCTTCCGATGATAAAGCACATGCAAAAGCAATGGAGAAGCAAAAGGCAATAGAGGCTAAGGAAAAAGATGATGCCTTAAATCAAAAACAAGAAATGGAAGCCACGCTAAGAGCTGATGAAGTGCTGAAACAACAAAGTCAAGAGGAGCAGGAGCTCAAGACCAAAGAAGAGAATTATAAGTTAGAGATAGTGCAGAAAATTCATGATCTAGAGGAGGAAAAGGCTAAGCAGCGAAGGGAGAGAGAAGCCCTTGAGGCCAAATTGAAGCTAATTGAAGAAGCTTATAAGAAGAGGGAGGAAGCAAAACACACACAAAAAGAGAAAGATGCTGAGGAGCTGGCCAAGCAGCTACAAAAGGAAAAGGAAGCCTCAGATAGACATAAAGCGTTAGAAGAAGAGAGAAACAAGTTGCTTGAGGAGAAAAGGTTGGAAGAGGCAAAATTGAAGAAGGAACAAGAAGATAAGAGGGTGCAAGAGAAGAATGAAAAAGAAGAAGCTGAAAAGCTTGTACAAGAAAATGTAGAGCAAGAACAACAAAATTTACAAGAGGTTGATTATCAACCCAAGGTTAATAAGCTATAGACCTCTACTACTATTGCTTCTTCTTCAACTATAATGACCACTACTCCAAGTCCTCCCACTTGGTTAAAAATTGGTCTTCAAAAGAGGCCAGTAACACCCTCATAGCCTCTTAATTGGGATGACATGGTGAAAGAGATTGAAAAAGAAAGACCTAAGAAGAAGGCTAAAATTATGCATTCCACTAGACTCACTGAAGGAGGAGAAATTATTGCTGAATGTGCAATACCAGTGGTGGAAAAGGATGTGGGGGATATGCAACTAACTGATTACCAGTTGGGCACGGTCAATTTGGGAAGACCCACCAGAAATCAGCAAATGAACTTAATTGATGTGGTAGCATCATCCACCAAATCAAGGATGATATAGGATAAACAGAGAAAGGATGAGCTTAAGGCTCAATTGGATCAATTACACACTTTTTTGAAGAATGTTTCTGCTCCAAGGTCATAGAAAAGTACCACCATAGAGACACCAGTTCTTCTTAGGAAGAGAGAGGTGGATGATTTGGTGCAGATAAGAAGTAAGGCTGAGATGACGGATAGATGGACTGACAAGCTTAATCAAGAAGTGGGTGAGGTGCTAGGAAACTGTTTTGAGATTCACAAGATGACATTAGAATTAATAGAAGAGATGAATGAGCATGCAAAAGCATTAGGAGAACAATAGGAGGAGTGTAGAGGGTATATCCAGAAGCTAAAAGAAATCAATAAAGTGCCGAAATCCACTCTTTTGGAGTAGTTAATACTTGAAGAGGACAACACAGATTTCTTTGAAAAGACCTCCAACATAGTTTGGTTTAGATCTAAATTTTTATACAAACATAAGAATGAAGTTTAGGATTCTAGTAAGGATCTAAATGAACAACTTGATGAGCTAGAAGATGTTATTTCTATTATAGTGAATGTTGATATACCGGTGAAGGAAGGCCTGCCTTTAAGTCAGTTAAAAGAGAAATGGGATGATAGAATTAAAGAGGTTGTACAAAAGGGAGATGATGGAGAAGATCTATTGTTGGATTGGTTGATTGATATTAGAGAAGAGGTAAGGGCTGCTAGAAGGGAGTTGACAAAGCTGAGAGACATGAGAGAGTTTGTTGCTACTGAATTGGTGAGGATCAAGTTTGAAGACAATTGGATTGATGGACCAGATTTGCATATGCTTCAATAAGTCTTCTCTAGTTATGATGAATACACTTTAGAGAAAACTCTGCATGCATGACTGAAAGTCCTATGGGCTCATGGCTTTCTTTTCTCTTTTCTCTTTTTCTCTCCAGTTTACTAGATGATCAATATGGGAACTAGAGATCAATTGATTTGAGTTTCCAAGAAAATTTAAGTTCCTAAAAAGGTGGATCTCGACTTTAGATAGAGAGGACTTCATATTTTATACATCTATATATACTCGTAGGGTACCATATTGTAAAGGTCGGCTAATGTGAATAGAATTGGCCACCTGATAGTAGGAAATTGGAATTTTATAGCTTTGAAAAGACACTTTTTTATTTTTAGTTACAGTTGAATACAAATACAGGTTTTTACACAATATGGTGTTGGAATTGAGTTTATTGGATAAGGTTAATGAATTATAGTCTATCTGTATGCTAGTGATTGTGTTGAAGAATAAGTATTTCTTATGTGATGAAAATCATTAGAAGGAACCAGATTTAAAAATTATTTCATTAAATTATCTATGGTTTGAATTATTGAATGTTTGTTGATCTATGATTTTAGCAAAGAACGAGAGTTTGTTCTTTTTTGTATCTTTGAAGTATTTATGATATGTGATTGTGATGGTTAAATTAAGCACCATAGATGTATGCAATAGTATGGATTGTTCTATAAATTGCATTGTATTATGGTTTTCTTGATCTATTGGAAGAACATTTGTTGTTGAAGATATATGTCTGGATATTAGATAAGTTTTATTCATGTTTCACTAATGCATGCGCTGATCTATCTTTTTCTTTTATTTAGAGCCCCCTTTCTGTTAATAACAGTTCGATGAATCATTCATTGCTTGCATTCCTTATTGCCAACAAATTCCCCTTGAATATTATAGTTGCATGGAGCAACTGAGTGATGCCAGACAGTTGAGAACCAACTACCAGGACCTTGGGAGTTAGGCTACTATATGTTGTCTTTCTTTTTCAGGAGAAATATAGTAGAAATATTCTGTTTAAACGTTGTTTGTGTCATTTTCACCATCAACAGATCTGGCGCTAGAAGGAGGGTGAAGGAACAAGTTGGCTTGCATTGTGTCATTCTCATCAGAGAAATACAAGAGGATTCTCAGATCCTCTACTAATCCTGAACCATTAGAAGAAATCCAAACCTCATTTAGATCTAGACCCTATGCTCGTAGAATTTTGATACCTACATTGCCACCATAACTTACTCCACCTCGATTTCAACCAAATCCATGTACACCACCACTAGTTCAACCTACATCACCACCGTTGGCTTGGCCAGTATCGCCACCACCGGTTTGGCCTGTGTCACCACCAATTCGGCCTATATCACCATCACCTGCTCAACCAATCCTACCCATGGCTTACTTTGTGAATAATCCCTCTCCGTTAGGGACTATTCCAAGGGGAATCCGTGATCTACCGAAGAACCTAGATTTTTTTTGTCCCAAGTACATGCATGGCGAATCAAGAAGCACTGAGAAGCATATAGAAGTGTTCAAGGATGCTTGTACCCATGCTCACGTTGCTCATTAGGATGTGGTATGTAAATTATTTCCTTATTGTTTAGGGGACATGGTGTATAACTGGTTCTTAAATCTACCCTGGGGATCTATTCTGGGCTAGACAGATTTAGAAAATGCATTCATTAATCAATTCTGGGTCTACGTAGACCCTGTCATCCTGTATCACCAGTTTGCCACCATTGGAAAGGAATATCTTGAGCCACTATCTCTATTCAACACTAGATTCCAAAGGATGTTTCGTAGGCTTCAAGATCCTTACTTAGTGGATGAGAATATTGCCATTCAGGCATACTTAAGAGCTGTTGATCCCTTGATTGGCCTATTCTTGTAGAGAACTTATCTGCCCAACGAGATTGAGTCTTTGTCTAAGGTATATCATCTAGCCATCAAATTGCAACAACAAATAAGTCTGCAATCAGGATGATTAGGAGCAGCTCTTCCTCCCATGAGTTATCAGATGCCTAACCCACCATTGTACAACACTGTCCCAGGGATGTCTTACTCCCAATATGGACCTGTGTTTGAGTTACAAGCCCCACCTACCATGCCTTTTTTCGGAAATGGCATGCAAGATTCTTCCAAAAAACCTCAAAATCAACAACAACATCAAGTAGGAGGATCAACGCATGTCCATTCCCCATCCATAGTGTAGAATGTGCAAAATGAACAAATTGTTCAACTGACCAGTGAGCTAGAAACTCTTAAAAAGACTCTATCTCAAATGTCTAATGATATGGCACAACTTAGATAAAACCCTCTCCACAACCAAAACCAAAATTATCAAAACCAGGGAGGTTACAACAACCAGGGGAATTACTCTAATCAGAATGTGAATCAAAACACCAATCAAAACTTCCAGAATCAGAAATCCTCTAATCAAAATTACCAAAATTAGAATAGAGGATATAACCAAAGGTCCAACAACAATAATAGGCAGTGGAATACTAGACCTAACAATGGGGGAGTTTCCCATAGTTATCAGTCAGGTGAGGAGACATCACATACTCCTAATGTGGATGACCTTAATTTCATGACTAATTGGTGTAGGCTACATGATACTGCAACACATTCTGAGGTTAATTGCCCAGAAATGGAGAAAATGGCTAAGATTGCACAAGCTAATTCCCATCCTCTAGCAGGAAATTCCAATCAAGATAATGGGCCAGTAAGTACTGCTATGAATTTTGAGACTATCGAAGAGACATACCAATTCCCCATGCAAGGAGATAATGAGCCAGAAGAGGATGTGTATGATGCCCAAGCCTTTCAATCCAAAGGTGGTCACTTTCTAAGAAATTAGAATAAGGGCCCATTTACTACATCTGTACCCCCAAACAACATGATCCCACCTAACCAAAATGTAGATAATAACCCACCGCCACCAAAGGGACCTTCTAACTCTCAGAATAGAGGCAATCTGCCTTCTTTTCCTAAATATCAGGTGAGGAATGATTCATAATTTTATTTTATTACAGAATTGTAGAAACAAAAGACATCATTATCATTCTTTGACATCATGAAGTGGTGCCCAACTCAACATGAAGTGGTATTGAAGGCCTTGGAGGAGGCAGACCGCTTAAAGGGAAAGGGTAAAGTGACTCCAACAAAGGAGACAAATGCAACCATCTATAAAGGTAAGACCAGTACCCAACCTTTTCTTTTAAGTTTAAAGATTTTTGGAAAGAATTTGCATAATTGTTTGTTGGACTCTGGAGCATTGGGTAATGTTATGCCCTTTTCAATATGTAAGAAGTTAGGATTAAATCCTATCTCGACTAATAAGAAAGTGATCTAGTTAGACAAAACCGAGGTCAATGTTGTAGGAGAACTAAAAAACATGCATGTACAGGTTGGATTAGATCCAAGGATCCAAACCTACATAGATATCCAGGTGGCTGACATCCTAGAGACATATGGTATGCTCCTAAGTTGGGAGCTAATGAAAAGTATTTGGGGATATTTATCCTTGGATTTCTCTCACATGTGGCTACCATGGAAGGGGGTAGCAATGCAGATAAGGATTGAGAGTGAACCAAGACTCAAGCATTTGATTACAGAATATGATGCTTCAAATGAAGTAGCATATTTTGAGACTGAGATAGGAGTTTACAAACAAGAGGAAGTCCTTACTTTCTCTATACTCAATCTTGAGGATACATTGCCCCTAGAACATAGTAACCCAATGGTCTGAATCAACCAACAGGTTCTAATAAGGAAATTGTAACTAGATAGGTTGGTATTAGGAGGAGAAACTGATTTAAGTAGTTTGTTTCTTCCTAATTGGTGTAGGATTCATTATCAAAATCATTCAGAGTTAACATGTCAATCATGCCTAGATATCTTAAGTCATGTAGGCCAGTTTCAACAAATATGTCAAGAGAAACCCCAGACTCTGATCAATGAGTTTTCTTTTAAAATTAAGGATGCTACCATTCTCACTAGGAATAGCCCTCCCCAGGAGGAAGATTCCTTGCTAGTAGAGCAGACTCGGGTTCTAGGCTCCAACATTCAAGAAGAAATTGAAGTGTCTTAGTTCTTTTCCAATACACGTACGCTAAATACTCTACCAATGCACAAGACATTGATAAAAGATGAATTGGATTGCAATTTAACCCAAGAAGTTGTTCAGGAAGTAATTCTTGCGCAAGCTGAAAACATAGAAAAACCCTTAAGTGAGCTTAGCCCCCAGTTATTTTCAACTCCTAATGACCAACAAAGGTCCGAGCCACCACATATCCCAAGTAAGTCATCCCTTGTTATCTCCAAAAAGAAAGAACTCCTAGCCAAAGACCAATTGTGGAGTCTTAAATTTGATGGCTCCAAGTCCAAAGCAGGAAGTGGAGTAGGGATTTAACTAACCAGCACGAAAGGGAAAACTTACTTTGCATCTTATAGGTTGCAGTTTGGCTGCACAAATAATGTGGTTGGGTATGAAGAACTTGCTCGTGGACTCATGTTTGCTCATAAAAAGAAGGTTACTACTCTCACATTTATGGGGGATTCTGAAGTGATTGTAAAACAGGTACGTAGCCAGTATACATGTCATAACAAAAGATTGGCTACGTACAAAAATAGAGTTTGGAACTTAATTGAAGACTTCAATGATTTTGGGATTACTCTAATTCCTAGAGAAGCTAATCAAATTGCAGATGCCCTTGTCATTGCTGCTAGCACATTGGAACCCATGAAAGACTCTAATCCAAAGAGATTTTCAGTTGAACTAATTTCAGTCCCAGCTGTTCCTGATAATGTCTAAAATTTTTAGGTATTTGATGATGATCAACATATATTGGCCTTTTTGGTAAGTTCTGATGTTTTTGAATGGTAGATAATAGATGAATCTGAAAGAGATCAGGGAGATTGGGATGTTGAGAAGGATGGTGCAAAAGGGATATTGGATTTGAAAAGTAATAGTATTCCAAAAGGGATTGTCGCTTTAGAGAGAATATTTGATTTTGACCCACAGGATCATCAAAGGGTGTCCACAAAGAGTGAAGGAGGGCAATATGAATCTGTTAATCTAACTCACTCAGGCCCTGAAAGGAATATCCTCATAGGAAAGACTTGTCCTCAAGAAATTAAAGACAAAATAGTCATAGTTTTATAATAGAACATTGCAGCCATTTCTTGGAGTTATGATGACCTCAAAACCTTTGACACTTCAGTGATCACACATACCATACCTCTCAAGCCAGAAGCCAAGCCCTTTTGTCAAAAGCAATGCTCGATCAATGTTTTAATTGAGCCCCTGATCCAAAAGGAGGTGCAAAAGCTCCTATCTGCAAGAATAATCTTTCTTGTTAGACATTCGACCTAGGTGGAAAATTTAGTTCCTGTACACAAAAAGAATGGTGAAATCAGATTATGTGTTGATTTCAGGAACCTAAACAAATCCTTTGAGAAAGATAATTATCCATTGACTTATCTTGATGAAGTGACACAAAAGGTTAATGGGTCCCAGATGATGTCATTCTTAGATGGTTATTCTGGGTACAATCAGGTCCTTTTCAATCATGAGGATAGAATGAAGACAACTTTCACCACCAAATGGGGCACATTTTCCTACTAGAGGATTCCGTTCGGTCTTATCAATGCTGGAGCAACCTTTCAACGGGCAATGGATGTAGCCTTCAAAAAATTGATTTAACCATCTTCTCTAAGAATAGAGAAGACCATGCTGCTGATGTGGAAAAAGTTCTCAAGAAACGTATAAGCTATGGTGTCTCCCTAAATCCAAATAAGTGTGTGTTTGAAGTATCTAAATGGAAACTCCTAGGCCAAATCATATCAAAGGAAGGGATATCCATAGACCTTGATCTAGTGGAGGCTATCTTGAAATTGACAAGGCTAGGCAGAAAGAAAGAAATGAGATCCTTCTTCGGAAGGATTAATTTTGTTAGAAAATCTATAAAAGGGTTTGCAAAAATTGTTAAGCCTCTTAATGAGATGATGAAGAAAGATGCAAAGATTAAGTGGAGTAATGAGGCTAAATCTTCTTTCTCACAGATCAAACAGTCAATATCTGAGGCACTTGTTTTGACAAGCCTAAATTATTTAAAACCTTTTTATATCTATTCTTTCGCATTTGACCAATCATGTGCAGCTGTGTTAACACAACAAAGAGGAGAGGACGAGGAAAGACCTATTGCCTTCATGATCTCTCCATTTAAGAATGCAGAAGTGAGATATCCACCACTGGAGAAATAAGCCTTCACATTGGTACGTGCGGTAAAGAAGTTCAGACATTATATTCTTTGAAGTCAAGTAATGGCCATAGTTCCAGATCCAGCTGTGAAGTCTCTATTGATGCAAATTGAATTGGGAGAGCGAAGAGGAAAGTGGATGGAAATTCTACAAGAATTTGACTTAGAGATTCATCCGATGAAACTTGTCTGAGGGAAGAGTTTATCAAAGGCAATGGCAGATGTGGACAAAAACATCACTTGTTAGCAGTTTACTATCCAGTCATTTACTAAGGATCCCTGGTTCACAGACTTGATTTTCTTCCTCCTCAATAACAGATGTCTAGAAGGAATGAATTCTACTCAAAGGAGAGAATTGAGGATGAAGAGTGCTCACTATATGTTTAAAGGGGGATCCATCTATAGAAAGAATTTTCAAGGGATTTACTTACGTTGTTTAAATCAACAAGAGGCCAAGCATTCCATTTCTAAGTTTCATGGAAGGCATGGGATAGGACATAGGTCAATGGATGCTTTGGCTCATTAGATTCTTAGATAAGGCTATTATTGGCCTTATGTATTTCGGGATGCACACCAACATGTCAGAATGTGTCATGTATGTCAAACTTCTGCACCTAGGGAAAGAAATCTTGCAATGCCTTTGCAACCAGTGTATGAGGTAAGGCCATTTGCTCAATAGGCCCTGGATTTTGTAGGTGTTATTAATCCCAATTATTCTATAGGACACAAGTTTATTTTGACTACAACCGACTAATGTACACAGTGGACTGAGGCCTAGCCCTACAAAAATAGCACCACAGAGGTGCTCATCAAATTTTTGACTGAGAACATCACAACCAGGTTTGGAGTTCCATTTGCTCTGGTATGTGATAATGGCCCCGCTTTTTCTTCTGCTGAATTCATTCAATGTGCTTATGAACATAAAATTATTTTGAATTATCCATCTAATTACTACCTTCAGGGAAATGGAGTGGCTGAGTCCACTAATAAAAACCTGTTGGAAATGATAAGAAAATTGCTAGAAAACAATCCTAGGGATTGGCACACCCAGTTGAGATTTTCCTTATGGGCAAATCAAACCCGAATCAAAGAAGCTCTAGGAAATTTGCCTTTTAAGTTAGTCTATGGCCAAGACCCTGTCTTCCTGATCCATTTACAAATACCTGTTCTTAAGTTTATGCAAGAATTTTACTCCAAGGATGATAGGATCGAAGTTAGATTGCTTAATTTTCCTAACATGGAAGAGCAAAGAGATGCTGCTTTGCAACAATTCTCTAAGCATCAAGCTATTGTCAAACACTGGTTTGACAAAAAAGCCAAGATAAAAGTCTTTAGGATATCAGATCTTGTATTACTATGGGATAAAGCTAGAGAAAATAAAGGAGATCACCAAAAGTTTGATAGACTCTGGTTAGGTCTGTATCAAGTGGTTGAGATACTAGGTGAGAATGATTTTCATTTAAGTACCTTAATAGGAGAGCCTATTCCATTACTAGTTAATGATCAATTTCTCAAGCACTATTTTGGTTCATGAAAGGTCTGATGTTTTAAGGAGAATGTATTATACTGTATCATATGTAATTAACTTTTTTTGTTTGTTTGTTTGTTTTTATTTGTTTTGTTTGTTCTTTTCTTTCTTTTCTTTGTTTTGTTTTGTCTTGTTCATTGGGGATCTTCATTTCTGTCCATCTCAAGACAAGGGGTTTCTATTCAAAGCATGCTACTGGCACTAGGAGAGAAATTGGTTTAGGTATTTTCATCAAGATCATTTGAAAAGGATTTCATTCTGAAACTCATGTTTTATGACCATTCTAATCTTGGTTTGAAAATTTATTAAGGATAGAAGATACATTGTGAATATCTCATGAATTATGATAAAAATCTGCCACCAAATTAGATAAAACATCTGCATAAGTAAATGCCTATCTATTTTAGAATGGCTCTACCTTTGATTCAAGTGAAAAATCCGATTCCAAGACTATCATGAAATCCATTGTAGTTCTCAACCCACATCTTAGATCAATTGTATCTATGTATTGAGGCAGGTGCATAAAAGATTTCCATAAGTGAAGCTTAAGTAAAAAAATGAAAAGAAAGAAAGAAATGGCAAGCTCAATATCAAATGGGTAATCAAGTGTCTCTATCGAGGTTATGGATGCCTGGCTAGAAGTAGAGAAATGCTTTGAGAGAACTAGAGGTATCTCCATTGGGGCTATGGATGCCTGACTGGCAGCGAAGCAATACCTAGGATTTTATTGCACAATAGTTAAAGGACTCAATCTATGTAGCTTGGATCTTAGGTATAGTTGTTTATGAGCAGAGAAAGTATCTATAAAGAATGATGCATAATATACACACACTTAGGTTTAGAAATAGATCATGAGCACATACATCTGAGATTCAAGCTCAACCTTATCCTATATATATCTGATCTTATTCAAGTTGACATGCTTCATAAGCCAAGTAGTTTTAGGGTGGCTGAATTTTTTTTTGGGTGTCTTGAAAATGGGTAAACCATTTTCCCAACCAATTTTCCATTTGTTATGCCTTGCATAACCACCCCATCTTTTTCCTTGGTCAAAATGGGTCCCCTTTTATGTTTTTTTCCTGGGTTGTTTGTCAAACAAAGTTTGGAGTCTTTCTTTTCCCAACACTTTGTTTTTCTTTGGTTTATTCCGTCGAAACCGGAACCAGAATTGAATTGGGTTTTGAAACTTGTTTCAAAGATCAATTCTGATCCTTGTCTCGACGGTCCTTTTTTGCTGTCTTTTTGGTGTGTCTTTGTCAGATTCGAGGCCGGAGTGGAAGTTAAGTCTGAATTTATTCAAGGTTTCAAAATCAATTCCTGGTCCGTCTCCGCCTTCGCTTTTTGTTTTGTTCATTTTGACTTAGGTTTTGTGTTAGATTTTTCTCATTTCGATCTTTGTGTTTTGTTTTTTTGTATGTTTCAATTTCTTCTTTGTTGGTGGAACCAGAGCTGGAACGAGAACTGAGTTGGAAAATTGGAAAATTTTCTAAATCATTTTTCAATCTGATTCTGCTCCCACCATTTTGGGTCATTGACTTTATTGAATTCGCACAGCAATAATGTGCCAGTTTCCTCTGCATTTCTGACTCCACTCTGCCACATTTATGGTATTAATTATAGGAGCTCTGCACATATGAAACTGTGAGTTTTTTTACCTTAATTAGGGATTAATTGGTTGTTATCATCATTGTTTTTTTAAAGATCAAGAGTGAACCATAGTTGTAGTGGAGCATTTATGTGTGTGAGTCTATCGAAAGGGAGACAATTACACGTGGATTGCTTCAGGGGACTAACCTATTTTTTTTCATTTGAGGTAGGGTTTTCTGTTCTTCTCTTTCATTTTATTTCGTGTTTGCATTTTTGTTCGGTCGTTGGTTTCGTGTGAATTCATGATTCTCGGTTCTATTGTGAGTTCACGTGATTTGTTTTATTCTCTTTTTGTTTGGTTTTCTTGTTTTAATTTTTTCTTTTCTGATATTTTGTTTCTCGTTTGTATGTTTTTGACACGGTCATTTTCACATTTTAATCATGACCACATCATGGTGCCCTCGTTTTTAAATGCATAGATTAGTTATTGTTTTTACATTGGTAGGGTTTGATAAATTATGGTTTTACTTAGGAATCCTATTGCACATTGAATCTGATTAGTTTGAATGGGGTTAAATTCGTGCCCTAGTTATTTGAAATCGAGGGTTTGTGATTTAGGGTTTTGACACGTTCTTGTTTTAAATATGATGCCATAATTATTACGGTTGCCTCTCGGTCATATGGAGATGGTCTTGTATAGGTTATTTTTAAGCCCTTTTTGTTTTGGTATGACCTAGTCCTTAGACCATGATGTTATTTATTATTCAGTTAAAATCTCTTGTGATATCATAATTATTGTTAGGCGGAAGCGGGATCAAAATCAATTTAGATTTTGAACCATGTTTTGTAGAGAGTATCGATTTCATTTGCATCCCATCTCCGACTCCACTTACAATAAGAAGCAGGATTTCAGAATAACGTAACCTAGGTGGAAGCATAATCGGAATTGAATATAAAATTAGAAAATCTTCATGGAGCCGAATTGGTTTTTGTTCCAATTCCGATTCCGATTACTGTCCAACTTTGACTCCGGTCTCGCCTTGTTATTATTACACGCTCAATACCTATTCCAGTCCTGATCCCGCCTTATTATTGTTACACGATCAATACCTATTCCGGTCCTGATCTCGCCAGTGTTTTTGAAAAAGACTGTTTAGAATGTTTTCTGCCTGGTTCCGCCTTCGGTATATATAAAGGGTAAGACATTAAAGTATATTTTGTTATATTTGTTCAATGATCTAATTTAAGGTTTATTGCAGGAAGTTAAAGAATGTCAGGAACATCAAGAGAAGCTTCTCAGAGGAGTCAGCCTGCAGAAACTTCAAAGGCATCAATGAAGACCAAGAAGATTAAACCCAAGCAGCTGCCTTATACCTTGAAGTATAACCATAGGGATCCTGCCGGCACTATCAGCAAGGTGGAATCTGATTGGGCTGATATAACTGACACCAATGTAGGCCCATTCAGTTATGAGGAGCTGTACTCAGAAACATTTACTGAGGATATAATAGGAAGAACTGGAAGAATAGTTGAGTCTGGCTTGGCTCACATCACTGTGTTTCCTCTATCCATCCAATGCCCAGAATTGATCATGACAAAAACATGAGCTTACAATCTGGCCACTTGACAATGTATGGATTCACAGGACAATGTGATCATAGACCTAGCTCCTCAAATGTTTCAGCTAATGTTGAGTGTCCCTGATCTAAAGAACCTGGCATAACTGAATGAGGAAAGTGCTTTGGAGATATATAGCAAGCAGAAGGAGGCCAATAAGGCTCACTTGAACAAGAAGTGGTTGAGATAAGAGAAGAAGTCCTTGACAAAGCTCCATGATCAACCAAAGAGGGAAAATTTTTACAAGGAGGTATCAGACCTTATAATGATGTTGTCTAGAGTCTTTGGGAAGAGGGATGCATTTCATTTTAAGGAATGAATGTTTCCTTTCATTCAAACAATCTTTGATGGCAGGAAACAATTTGATTGGCCTATGATTGTCTCAGATATTATACATTATCAGTTGACTAGAATAAGGGAAACTAAGAGCTTTTTAATGACCTCTTATGCTGTTTATGCAGCAGCTAGAGGAGGCATCTTTCCAGGGTTGAATAGAGTGAGAATATTGGGGAAGCTGATGGACAAAAGAGAGTATGGGATATAGACCAGCTATCCCTATAGGTTTTTGAAACACAATTTAGAAGAGTTAATGATGCATTCTTATATGTAGTCATTAACAAACTTAATGGAGATGTAGGGTACAAATTGATCCAGGAGGCCATGGCCTTTATCACAGAATGGGGATGTTGGAATATCCAATACCCCAAGTTTACTTATTTCAAATTGGCAGGATTTGAGGGTCATGCCCACTTACTTCCAAGATGCTGCAGCAATAGGATGATTTTGATGGAGTTTGTCTACCAAGCTCTAGGGTTCAATGCCCAATTTGGAATAAGAAACAAACTAGGTTGTCACAAATTTCCCATGCAATTGGGTGAATACAACTGCCCACACCTTGTGGGAGCTAAGGTGGTTTGTAGTGAATTGATACACTTAAAGTTGGGCTTGTATATTGCTCGAAAGCACTTTGATCCAAAGAAGAAGATGAATGCTTTGCTGGCTTCGGTCTTTGATAAACATTTCAACCTGCTAGAGGACTTCTAGAGTGATCTTAAGGATGAATATGACCTTAGGAAGAGGAATTATGAGAGGTTGCCTATTTTAGTCATGGTGGAGTTTGGGGTCAAAGTTGACATTCTTGATATATTATTAGATGATGGGGTAGTGTTGGATCCTTCGTATGAAGCATTGAACATAGGTACCAAGATTTTGGATCCGGTAGATTGGGATGGTGAGGAGACCATAGACATCAAGAAAATAGGGAGACCAGTCTTGGATAGGATTATCCATTGGGTTATTCTCATAGTCAAAACTCCTGGGGGTCCAGCTCCTAAGAAAGGGAAAGGATATAAGAGAATCAAGAGGAAATAGCCTCCCAAGGAGCCTTTATAATTCTCGCCTCTTGATATTGAAGAAATTGAACTTGAAGCCCCGACTCAAGATTTACCTAGAGTACAAGAGGAGGATGCCCCAAGAGGACCCGTGGCTTCAACACCAGCAATAGGTGGGTCATTAGCTCAAGTCCCTCTTACAGAGCAACAAGGTGGAGAGATGCTTAAGGGGACTCTTCATGGTATAGCTGAAAAATTAAAGGGAAAAGGAGTAGAGTTGGAGATCCATGATGTTGAAACAGACTTTGATGAGACCTTATCAGAGAAGGATGCACACAAAAAGATGCCTCTAGAGGAGGAAACTGAACATGTGTTAACTGAAGAAGATCAATGGGCACTATTTGAGGAAGCAAAGAAAGCTTCCGATGATAAAGCACATGCAGAAGCAATGGAGAAGTAAAAGAAAATAGATGCTAAGGCACAATTTGATGCCTTAAATCAACAACAACAATTGGAATCCAAGCTAAGAGCTGATGAAGTGCTAAAACAACAAAGGCAAAAGGAGCAGGAGCTCAAGACCAAAGAAGAGAATTA